>JAODAL010021794.1:0-66220 GCA_025379985.1 Phyllomedusa bahiana
TTTTTTTCCCATTTCCTATACTTAACATGCAATCCAATATCATAAATGATTATGGAAATGTGTTTGTTTTCTTCAGGCAGTTATCTGTATCTGTGTTTTTTTATTACAGTGGCACTTGACAATAGCTCCAGCATTATTCCCTCAGTAAAAACAGATTCATAATTTATCACTGAATATCACTTTCTTCCAATCATCCACAGTGTGTGATTGCTTCTCTTGATCTTAATGTGACTTTTTTTTCTTTTAAGGTGTTAGTGCTGATTTTCATTTGGACTTCTATATGTGAATCCTATTTTATTCAGCCACTTATTTACTGTTCAGTCACAAACATTAACTACTATTTCAACCTTATTGTTCCATGATGCATTTTCTATTTTTGAATCATGATGCTTTGGGTTTTCTGTCCTTTCTTATGTCTTTCTTGGCTTACACATTTTTATTCCTTCTCAACCTTCTCATTTTGTTTCTAATTGTAACAAATTTGATACACAGCTTACTGGGAAGAACCAACATTTATTTTTTTTTTTTTTCACATTCGTGATGGATTGCCATCGTGAATGACTCATAATAATTTTCATTCATTCATTCATTCAATTGATAAATCTCATGTTGGGGTATTTTTTTTCTTTTTAATTAGCCAAGCCCAGAAACTCGGTAAGGTCTGAAAGAACTTTCTCTGCTTGACTAATTTCCTTTTTTAAACTTGTGTCAGTATTTGTTCTAGAAATGTCAATTGCAAAGTGATGATTTATTTCCTCAACATTAAGTGAAATAACTTTTTGCTCTACTGGACCTGATAAACATATCATCAATTAAAATAATTTGCTTTCTTGTTTGAGGAATGTTTCACAGAGTCAGAATATTTAATCAAACATTTAAGTGTGGTGATTCCATTATTTTTCCAGTGATTATAACTATTTTGGAAACTTTTCAGTCTATCAATGGACAATAGGTTTGATTATGTAAAAGTTATCTCCAACCAACAATAATGTTTTGTATTGACCCTTAACCAGAAATTTTGCAAATGTATTGATCACCTGGAATACTCTAGAAATTATTGTATAGGTCATATCTCCCCCCTCAACTTGTCAAAATAAAACTGTTGTGGGTACTCTTCTACCTTCTGGATCAAAATGCACAGCCTAAGTGAATATGTCTTGAAATGGTTTGGCGCATTTTCTCCATCATCTCCTTGGGCCCGAGAGATATGCAAAAGGCTGATGCCTTTATAATCTTTTCCATTACCATTGTTACTTGACAGGGGTGCCATCAGAGCAATATTGCCATAACTCCTGTCATGGACCCTGAACAAATATTTTAAAAAAGAGCCCTGCTGATATGCAATATAAGAACTAATAATGAGCAGTAAAGATAGACGCTTTGGCTATATAAGACCTGGAAATTAGAATGTCTACCCTGTTGCTAGATCTCATATAGTTCAAAACTATAAAAGTTCCTATTTCCTTTCCATTACAGAAAACCACAACAGTATCTGATTAAACTATATAATAGAGGGATAAGTAGACAGCTCATATAAATGTATAAAAGTATGGAACAATGGACTCTGTCTTGCGACTGAAAGAAATTAAATAGTTCTCCTACCCCAGGATTGAGATCAGGGTTAGGGTTGGAGTTTCAGTTGGGTTGTGGTTCAGGTTGGGGTAGGGGTGGAGTTAGTTTTGGGCTTTTACTTTGAGTTAGGGTTAGGATTGTAGTTAACCTTACAGTTGGGGTTAGATTTGAGATTAGGCTGTGAGTTGAACCATATCCCCATGCAATTTGGATGCATTTGGCTGCTTTAGGTGCTTTTCTGAGGATTGGGAGTTAACCAGAAACCCATGCAATTTAATGTTATTTGGTTTCTGTAGGTGCTTTCCAGAAGCCATGAAAGACATCCAGATTTTTACCCCCCATAGACTTAAATGGGATTTAGGTTCCCTAAAATTTATCCAAAGCAATATCTAAATGTGTTTGATGTATTGCACTTGACATGATTAAACAAAGAAATGCCCTGGATATAAATTACATGAATATATTTTAACAATAGTGCATATAATGTTGTATACATATTGCAATAAAATAAAAATCTGATTCTGAGATTATGATAAATAGTGTTGAGCGATTATTATCGACAAAGTTGAAATCGGCACGGTTTTTATGTTGATCGGTTTTTTTAGAGCACGCGATAATTTAGGTTAAAATCTGTGCATAATCTATTAATATCGCGCCATCTTCGGCGCTTCCTGTCATTTTGGCGGCCAGCAAATCAGCTCAGAGAATAGAGCAGGGGGGCTGTGGTTTTCGACATTATTACTGGGGGTGTGAAAGGTTTTCGAAATTTGGGTGAAAATAAAACCACCCCATGAAAATCGTTTTTAAAAAAGAAAAAAAACCCTTCCCGTTCTGCCCAGTTTGTGGGCAGGTTTAAAAGGAAAATAGGGGCGTTGCGCTCTTTCCTCTGTGCAAAAAAGCTCAGGGGAAATTATTCTATTTGGGTTTACCAGAGACCCGCTATACTTTTAGCATGAACCTTAGAACTTAAGTGATCAGAGATTTGCAGATTTTTTGGGGAGTGGGTGAGAATTTTTTAAAAAGGGGCATCTTTCCACTGTAAAGTCCCCTGAAAGGGGGGCGAGGGGGGGGGGGGGGGGGGCCCGGGGTGCGGGAAAACCGACAAGCTTTTTTAAAGGATAAATGGAAAATTGTTTCACCCCCAAATTAGTGTAACAATTTCCCTTGCAAAAAGTTTATTTATTAACAAAAATTTTTTGTTTTAAAAATTACTTTGGAGTTGGGCAGCCCTGAATTAAAATTTTTGGATACAAAAATATTTTCTGTAAAATGCAGGTTATTTGTTAGGGCAAAACTCCACTTTTTTATAAGTATAAATTTCAGATAGGTGTTTTTTTTTTACTTTTGGTCCCAATTTAAGCTTTGTTGATAGAGTACCCGTTTTTTGCAGTTAAATTTTGCCGTAACCAAACCAAACAAATTTTTTTTAATTTTATCAACTTTTTCAAGGTGTCTTTTTAAATTTTGAAAATGGTGGGCCAAAAAAAACCCTTTTTTATCTGAAAACATTTCAGATCCGTTTTTTTTACCCCTTTTGGTCAGTCAAAAACTTTGTTGATAGAGGTACCTTGCAGTTAAAATTTTTTAAACCAGCAAAATTTTTTTGTCACCACAGGTGTATTGAAAAGGTGCCAAAAATACCTTTTAAAAATCCTATACTTTTCAGATAAGTGTTTTTTTTTACTTTTTGGGGCAAGGGAAGCATTTTTCATAGAAACCACCTTTCACGTTAAATTTTTTTAAAAAAAAAAATTTTGTGTCACCCACGGGTTTAAAATTTATAGGTGCCAAAAAAACCTTTTATTATCCCCCTATAATTTCATATACGTTTTTTTTTTTTTACTTTGGTGCAGGCAGTTTTGTTCATTTTGAGGGCCCCCTTGCAGTTTAAATTTTTAAAACAGCAAAATTTTTTTAGTCACCCCAGGTGTAAAAGAAAGGTGCCCAAAAAAAACCGGGTTTTTATTTTCCTTATAAAAATTTTAGAACGTGTTTTTTTCAAATTTTGGTCAGTAAAGCCCTTTTTTGATAGAGGTTTCCTTGCAGTTAAAATTTTTAAACTAGCAATTTTGTAGCACCACAGGTGTAAATTAAAAATTCCAAAAATACCGTTTATTTCCGTATACTTTCAGATACGTGTTTTTTTCACTTTTGGGGCAGTCAAGCTTTTTTGGGTAAGGTACCTTTTCAGTTAAATTTTAATCCAAACAATTTTGTTTTTACCACAGGGGTATTGATTGGGGCCAAAAAAACCGTTTTATTTTCCGTATACATTTTTTGATACGGTTTTTTTTCACTTTTTTTGGGCAGTCAAACTTTGGGTGATAGGGGGGTACCTTTGCAGGGTTTAAATTTGAAACCAGCAATTTTGTATTCACCACAGGTGGGATTGATAGGTGCCAAAAAAAACCTTTTATTTTTCTGTATAAAAATTTCCCAAAAACGGGGTTTTTTTCACTTTTTTGGGCAGTCAAACCTTTTTTTGATAGAGGTACCCCTTTTCAGTTAAAAATTTGAATCCGCAATTTTTTAGTCACCACCCGGGGTTTTTTATAAAGGGGCCAAAAATACCCCTTTTTTTATCTGTATAAAAAATTTAAAATACTTGTTTTTTTTTTTACTTTTGGGGCAGGACCCCTTTTTTCATAGAAGGGACCTTGCAGTTTTAAATTTTTAATCCCGCAATTTTTCAGTCACCACCCTTATTTTAGGTTTCCAAAAAATAAACCTTTTTTTATCAGTTTTAAAAAAATTTAAAATAAAGGTTTTTTTTAACATACTTTTTCACTTTGTGCGAAAAGGGCCAGCTTTTTTTTCAACAAGAAGGGGCCAAAAACCTTTTTTTTCATTTAAATTTTGGAACAATTCCCAGCAATTTGTAGTAAACCCCAGGGGTATTGATGGGCCCCAAAAAAAACCTTTTTTATTAAATTTTTAATGCCATTTCCACTATTTTTGGTTTTTTTAAAATTTTAACCGCTTTGGTCCCCCAAGGGGCCAAAAAAATGCTTTGTTTTTTTTTTAGGGGGTTTCCCCTTTCCTTTTAAAATTTTAAAAACCCGCAATTTTGTAGTCACCCCCAGGGGAAATTTTATAGGTGCCAAAAATACCTTTTTTTCCGTATAAAAATTTTAATACGGGTTTTTTTTTTACTTTTGGTCAGGTTAAAACTTTGTTGATAAGGTTTCCTTTGCAGTTAAAAATTTTTTCAGCAAAATTTTTTTTGTCACCACAGGGGTATTATAGGGCCAAAAATACCCTTTTTTTTCCTATACTTTTTAGATCCCTGTTTTTTTTTAAATTTTGGTCCCGTCAAGCTTTGTTTTGATAGAAATTTCCCCTTTCAGTTAAATTTTAAAAACCAGCAAAAATTTTTTTCCCACAAAGGGGTATTTATAGGTGCCAAAAATACCTTTTTTTCCGTATTAATTTCATTACTGTTTTTTTCCTTTTGGCGCCAAAAGGGTTTTTTCTAGGGTACCTTGCAGTTAAAATTTTAAAACCCCCAATTTTGGGAGTCACCCCCAGGGGTATTGATAGGGGCCAAAAATACCTTTACATTTTATTTTTTTTTTGTCCAAATACCCAAATTTAACACAAGACTAAAACTGATTAACCAAAATTTTTTTCACTTTTTGGACGGGGAGCCCGCCCTTTTTTCATAGAGCCACCTTTTCAGTTTTTAAATTTTAATACAGCAAATTTTTTAGTCACCACAGGGTATTGATGGTGGGCCCAAAAAAACCGTTTTAAATTTTTGTTTTTACATTTCCCGATAATTTTTTTTTCACTTTGGCGCAGGGCCCGCTTGTTCAAAAAGGGGCCACCCTTTCAGTTTTAAAATTTTAATCCAGCAATTTTTTTAGTCACCCCCCGGGGGTTTTTGATAAAGGGGCCAAAAATACCTTTTAATTTTTCCTATCATTTTTAGATCGTGTTTTTTTTCACTTTTTGGGCAGTCAAACTTTGTTTTATAGAGGGGTTTTCCTTTGACTTAAATTTGAATCCAGCAAAATTTTTTAAATACCAAGGTGTATTGAAAAGGGGCCCAAAAATACCTTTTTTTATCCGTTTTACATTTTAAAAACGTTTTTTTTTTTTTCCTTTTTTGGTCAGTCCCAAACTTTGGGTTTATAGAGGTACCCTTTTAGTTTAAATTTTAATCCCAATTTTGTAGTCACCAAGGTGTATTTTTAGGTCCCCAAAATAAGGGTTTTTTATCGTAAAAAATTTCAGCCGTGTTTTTTTTACTTTGGTCAGTCAAGCTTTGTTGAAAGTGTCCTTTCATTAAATTTTAAAACCAGCAATTTTTTAGTCACCCAATGTATTGATAAAGGGGGCCCAAAAAAATACCCTTTTTTTATCCGTATACATTTCAATAAATGGTTTTTTTTTTCCCCTTTTGGGCAGGCACTTTTTTATAGAGCCACCTTGCGTTAAATTTTAATCCAGCAATTTTGGTAGTTTACCCCGGTGTTAAATTTAAAAGGTGCCAAAAAAATAAACCCTTTTTTTTACCGTATACATTTCAGATTCTGTTTTTTTTTTTACTTTTTCCGCCCGGACCAGGGGTTTGTTTTTAAGGAAAATTTTCCCGTTAAATTTTTAATACAGCAATTTTGTTTGTCACCCAAAAGGTTTTATTGATATTTCCTCAAAAAAAAACCGGGTTTTTTTATCCGTAAAACATTTCCCGATTGGGTTTTTTTTTTTTACTTTTGGGGCCCGGGGCCAAACTTTGTTATAGGAGCCCTTTTCATTAAATTTTTTTTCCAGCAATTTTTTAGTCACCCAGGTTTATTGATAGGGGCCAAAAATACCTTTTATTTCCGTAAAAACATTTCCCGATAAAGTGTTTTTTTTTTACCCTTTTTGGGCAGTCCCAAAATTTGTTGGAAAAAGAGGGTTTCCCCTTTCACTTAAAATTTGGGAAACCAGCAAAATTTTTAGTCCCCCAAAGGGGGTATTGATAGGTGGGCCCAAAAAAACCTTTTATTATCCGTAAACATTTTTAAATTTTGGGGTTTTTTTTTCACTTTTGGTCAGGGGGGCAATAAGTTTGGTTGATAGAGGGTACCTTTAGTTAAATTTGAATCCAGCCAAATTTTTTTAGTTTACCCGGTGAATTTTATAGGTTCCAAAAAATAAGGGTTTTTTATCCTTTTAAAATTTCAGATAAGTTGTTTTTTTTCAAATTTTTTTGGAGGTCAAACTTTTTGTTATTAAAAAAACCTTTTCAATTAAATTTGAATCCAGCAATTTTTAATCCCCCCAATGTATTGGGTTGGGGCCAAAAATAAATTTTTTTATCCGTTTTTACATTTCAAATTTTGTGGTTTTTTTTTTCCCCTTTTGGTTTAGTCAAAACTTTGTTTGATAAGGTACCTTGCGTTAAATTTTTTCCAGCATTTTTTGGGCACCCCCTGGGGTATTGATAGGTGCCAAAAATACCTTTTTATTATCCGGTTTTTACATTTCAGATACGTGTTTTTTTTTTTACTTTTGGGGCAGGGCCCCTTTGTTTTTTTTTAAAACCCCCTTGGGAGTTAAAAAATTTGGGAATTCCCGAATTTTGTGTAACCCCAAAGGGGAAAAAATTTGTTTCCAAAAATAAAAAATTTTTTATCCCTAATTTCATTTCAGATAAGGGGTTTTTTTCACTTTTGGGGCGTCATGCTTTTTTTGATAGAGGGACCTCCTTTAAATTTTTTAGCAATTTTAGTTCAAAAACAATGTTTTTTGGGGGCCCAAAAAAACCTTTTTTTTCCCTTGGAAAAGTTTTTTTCACTTTTGGCCCGGGCCAAAACGTTTTAAGGTTTTATTAATTTTTTCCCGGAATTTTTAGTACCCAATTTTTGATAATGGCCAAAAAACCCCCCCTTTTTTTATCCAACAACAAATGCCCCCAAATTTTTTTTCCCAAAATTTTCCCCAAATTTTTTTTGGGGCCCAAAAGGGGTTTTAAAAGGGTCCAAAAACTGTTACAGAAACAAGGTTTTTTTTTGGCCCCAAATTTAGTTTTAAACCTTAAAATTGGGGTTCCCCAAAATTTTTCCCCCATTTTTAAATTGGGGGCCCCGAAAACCCCTTTTTTTTTCCCATTAACAAAAAAGGGTTTTTCCTTTTTGGCCCGGGAGGGAAGGGGATTAGTAATTTTCCCGGAAATTTTTAAAATGGTGGAAGGGTTCCCCAATAATACCTTTTAGACCTTTTTAATTTTCAGAAGGTTTTTTCCTTTTCGGCAGGACGATAAGCCCAATTGGTTAAATTTTTTGAAAATTTTTAAAATGGTGGGTTTAAAAATCCTTTTTCCCTTTTTTAAAATTGGGGGTTTTTTTCATTTTTTTGGTCGTCATGCTTTTTTGGGCCCAACCGGGGATAGTCAATGTCCAAAATTAAAAAAAATTTGGGGGTTTAAAAACCCTTTTTTTGGCCCCTTTTTAAAACTGGGGGGGGCCCGAAAAGGGTTTTGGGCATCTGTGGCCCGGACAGGGGATAGGGGCAAAGTCCAGTTCAAAAAAATGGTTTGGGGGTTAAAGACTCCTTTTTTTCCCGGGGACTTTTTAATCTGGGGTCAGACCGGTTTAAAGGGCATACTGTGGGGCCCGGAAAAGGATAAATCAAAAGTCCCGTTAAAATAAAAAGTGTTTAAAGACTCCTTTTTCCGGCACTTTTAAAAACTGGGGGTTTTTACAGGTTTTGGGGCTCATGCTGTGGCCCAGGACAGGTATAGTCAATGGCCGTGAAACTAAAATGGGGGTTTAAAGACTCCTTTTTTCCCCCCATTTTTTTAAACTGGGGTTTTAGGAAAGGTTTCTGCCCGGTTTCAGGGCAGTAAAGTCAATGTCCAGGGGGAAAATAAAATGGTGGTTGAAAGACTCCTTTTTCCGAAATTTTTTAAATCTGGGGGTCATGCAGGTTTGGGGCTCATGCTGTGGCCCAGGACAGGTATAGTCAATGTCGAGAAAAACTAAAATGGTGGTTCAAAGACTCCTTTACCAAGCATTTTTTAAATCTGGGGGTCATGCGGGTTTTGGGGCTCATGCTGTGGCCCAGAACAGGTATAGTCAATGTCCAGTGAAATTAAAATAGTGGTTGAAAGACTCCTTTTTCCGGCACTTTTTAATCTGGGGTCATGCAGGTATGGGGCTCATGCTGCGTTCCAGGACAGGGATATTCAATGTCCAGTTCAAGTAAAATGATGGTTCAAATAAATACTTGCCTTCTGGCACTTTTTAATTTGTGGGTCATGCGGGTTTTAAAGGGGTCATGCTGTGGTACAAGACAGGGATAGTGAATGGTGTGTGACTTTTTTTCTGTGGCTTTTATAACCTAATGGGGTTGCCTAAGATGTAGCACGTATCCAGTTTGCTGTTGTGGATGTTTATTCAGCTTCTCCAGCTTTGGGTGTAAGAATGAAGGTGTTTTTTTTTTCTCCCATAGACTTTAATGGTCATCGGCGATAATCTATTATCGACTATCGGAAATCGTCTTGATAATTGTCGATATCGACTATCGACCCGATGACGATAGTTAACGTAATCACTCATCACTAATGATAAATGTATTCTACACTTGTTCCAATAAATGGTTTATTTTCTTTTGTCAAACAGATCATCACATAATATATATGTATCTGTCATGCACCTAAGATGTTCCTATAAATTAACACTGTCAATTGTGTTGTTATTCAGTAAGATTTTTTTTTCTGTTTTTACAGATCCAGTGGCCACTGTGAAGATTGGCATCAACAGGAAAGCACTCTCCTGGACCAAGATGGTACAGTACATCTAAGAGCTTAGCAGAGCTGTTCCTATAATATTGTGCAACTCCAACAGGTAAACCATCACTTTGTTTATCATGAACAAAAAGTATTTACACAAATGTTCTTACCTTATTGTGCAACTTTTGGTGCTTCCAGCCCCACAAAAATGTAATAAAAACAATTATAGGAAATCATCATTTTGAAATTAAACAATACACCCATTTATTTAGTCATAGCAAATTATAAGAATGTATGAGTATGGGGCTTTGAAGATATCTGGACTATGTGCACACAATGATTAAGAAGGCAGGAACAGTATTAAATCACTGATAGTTGACTCATTAACTACGCAGCTACACAATTAGCTTTCAGCTGCACTTTCTGTAAATAAGTTCCTGAATATCTGTTCAGAGTTAAACTGCTATTGTCTGGACGTTTATAGTCAGCAAGTAGTTAAAAGAAATGTGCCAACAAAAAATGACTTGGCTATGTTTTTTTTTTTTTTTTTCATTTTACATATCACTTTGAATATTTTTCAAAAATTCTTAAGTCCTGCAGTTTCACTTTGGCCACTATGCCTAAAAAAATTCTGGCTCTTCCTGTTCTGTAGAGAGAGATTTACAGTGTCTCTTCATTATCAGTTCAAGCAGGATTAAAATGAAAGTTGACACCAATGTGCATAGCTAACACAAGATCCACCAGTCACAATAGGAGATAATCACAGTTCACCCTTTCCTTCTCCCTGCACTGACTTCCTCCCAGTTCATACAGCATGTCTAGAAAACTCTCCTTTAGAAGTCACATGAACTTATCCAGTCCATAGGCTCCTATGTGTGTGAAACTGCTGTAAAGCATCTGTGTAAATGCTGTTAAATGCAGTGCAGGAAAGAAAGCTTTCCCCAAAGTCATATACAGATAATCAAATTGAGAAATCTACGATCAGAAAATAAAAACAGCTAAGAAGAAAATAATATGTATCAGTGTCTTGTTAAATTACAGTTAAAGGGGTTGTCTCGCTACAAAGAATAGCTTTCAAATTGTAGGGAACACAAAATAAAGACATTTTCCAAATATATTGCTTTGTTCCTCTGTTTTCCCTAAGGAGATACAAGTGAATTTATGACCTCCCTGGCTATTTCAGTTCCCTCAGTAACTGACCTGTAAACAAATCTCCCCCTGCTGTTTGTTCAATGAAATAACAGTGAGTGAGTTATCACACAGGTCCAGGCAGTGTCCACAGTGTCCTTGCTGCCAGGCAGTATAAAGCTTGATTTATCTCAAGTAAACAGAACTGTAATTAGGGCTTTTGTTAGACGGATCAGATAAGAAGTCCTGTGAGCAGTTTGAGAAGCTAATCTAATCTAATTAGCATCTGAAAGCAGAGCACAGAGCACAGAGCTGTACAAGCTGTATGCAAATGAGCATATGCTAATTAGTCAGTCTGAACCAGGAAGTGACTGAGTATTTCATTCATGCATCCTTTGAAACCCTGTAGGGAGACAACTCCTTTAAGTTAAATTAAAAGGCAATATCAAATCTGAAAGAAACAGGAGGGTGAGGGAATACAAATTTATGACATTTTTTTTATACTCTGGACACAGATCTAAATCTGTCCCAGGGATTTATGGCACACTATTACATCTAAGAAATCGGTTCCAAAAATAGTGGGGGTATCAGGTCTCAAGACTGAACATCAAGTTAGATGCAATAGAATATCCACACTGCTTATTGGTGAACTAATTTAGAATATACTTTCCAACCTATTGTTACTGTTATGCTGTTCTTTTTTTAATTTTCCATTTACCACATCATTTCTCTGATCTGTTACATTTATTATACTCACATTTGGCTGCCATCTTGGGAAGTCCAGGGGGTAGATTGAGCTCACAAGATCTTCATCCTTTTGTTAGATCGTTATGGCACACAGGTACTCTTATACAGGGCAGTATTTTGAAACTGTCCTCAGACTGTTTTTTTTTTCTCAGTAAGGTTACAGCAATCCCCATAATATAAATAAAAAAAAACCTAGTCTGTCTGGACTCTCACATAAAGACCCTGTGTAAATGTCCTGCTATGTCTTATTGAATGGTATGCATTTCTGTGGAGCTACAACCCTCAACTTCCTCTCCATGTGCCCTGTGTAAATGTCCTGCTATGTCTTATTGAATGGTATGCATTTCTGTGGAGCTACAACCCTCAACTTCCTCTCCATGTGCCCTGTGTAAATGTCCTGCTATGTCTTATTGAATGGTATGCATTTCTGTGGAGCTACAACCCTCAACTTCCTCTCCATGTGCCCTGTGTAAATGTCCTGCTATGTCTTATTGAATGGTATGCATTTCTGTGGAGCTACAACCCTCAACTTCCTCTCCATGTGCCCTGTGTAAATGTCCTGCTATGTCTTATTGAATGGTATGCATTTCTGTGGAGCTACAACCCTCAACTTCCTCTCCATGTGCCCTGTGTAAATGTCCTGCTATGTCTTATGAATGGTATGCATTTCTGTGGAGCTACAACCCTCAACGTCCTCTCCATGTGCCCTGTGTAAATGTCCTGCTATGTCTTATTGAATGGTATGCATTTCTGTGGAGCTACAACCCTCAACTTCTTCTCCATGTGCCCTGTGTAAATGTCCTGCTATGTCTTATTGAATGGTATGCATTTCTGTGGAGCTACAACCCTCAACTTCCTCTCCATGTGCCTGTGTAAATGTCCTGCTATGTCTTATTGAATGGTATGCATTTCTGTGGAGCTACAACCCTCAACTTCCTCTCCATGTGCCCTGTGTAAATGTCCTGCTATGTCTTATTGAATGGTACACACTTTTGATAAACTTTGTAGTTTGGCTGCATCTCCTGCTGTGACGAGGCCTAATTGTCTACCCACTATCACTTTTCAATATTTCCTTCAGCTCACCAATATCCTCCCCCCCCCCCACACTCCCAATTTCACACCTGGTAAGAGTAGCAAGCTTCCTATTTAAGCATGCACTCTAGTCAGTCATGACTTTAGGTCAGTCAGTGCAACATCCTTTAAGTGCAATCTCCTAAGTGTAATATATGCAGCATTAATAACCAGCATTGAATCCAGAAGTGAACCAAAGGTAACCCAGACCCTTCCCCGCTACTCCCTCAAACAGCACCCACTATGCACATCTCCTCCTCACTCCTCACAGCCTGCCTCCTCATCAAACTCATTGTCTCCCCTCAGACACCCGCGCTGGGCAATGGATTCCATATCTCCCCGTCTGTCTTACCCTCACACCTGACCTCTACTCTTCACCTCTGGCACAAGATTACGACCTTCCTCAAAAAAACCCACACAACCACCTTTTTCTCTATCCCACACACATCTCCTCACTCTCTACCTGCTTCTCCATTGCTGCGGGGACATATCTCCCAACCCCGGGCCCCCTCAGCGCATCCCCACTGTGGCTTCAGGCATCTCTTACAGACCAAGCAGCACACACTTTATCAACCACACAAACCTCAAAAACTCCCCTCACCCCTGCAGCACCAATCCCCCTGTCTGGTGCCTCTGGAATGCACGTTCAGTGTGCAACAAGCTTCCCTTCATCCACAACCTCTTCACCTCACGCAATCTCACCTTCCTTGGATTAACAGAAACTTGGCTGACACCCTCTGACACAACTTCCCCTCCTGCACTCTCCTATGGTGGGCTCCAGTTTACCACACCCCCGCCCGGGCAGTAAACATGGCGGAGGTGTCGGCCTTTTTCTGTTAGATACCTGTTCCTTTCTCTCTATTCCACCAGTACCTTCCCTCACCCTCCCCTCCTTCGAGGTGCATTCTGTCCGCATCTACTCCCCCTCCAACCTCCAAGGTGGCTGTTATTTATCGTCCCCGGGCCCTGCCACCACCTTCCTTGACCACTTTGCTTCCTGGCTCCTCACTTCCTTGCCACCGACATCCCCACTATTATCATGGGAGATTTTAACATTCCAATCGATACTCCCCACTCCACTACTAACAAACTCCTGTCACTCTCCTCTTCCTTTGGCCTTTCCCAGTGGACCTCTGGAGCCACTCACACAGACGGACACACACTGGACCTCATCTTCACCCGCCTCTGCCCCTATCTAACCTCTCAAACTCTCCTCTCCCTATCTCTGACCACAATCTGCTCACTTCTCCTCCATCACCACTCCACCTGCCCCTCCTGCACCAAATCTAGCACACCCACGCAGGAACCTACAAAAACTCAACCCTTGCACTCTCTCTGACTCTCTTGCTCCCCTCTCTACCATATCCTCACTTGCTGATCCAGACGCAGCCACCACATTCTACAAACAACACAATCACTTCCATTCTCGATGCTGTCGCCCTCTCACACACAACAGAACCCGCAAAATGAACAGACAACCCTGGCACACAGACTCCACCAAACAGCTGAGGCGAGCTTCCAGAGTTGCCAAACGCCGCTGGAAGAAAACCCGCTCCACCACTGAGTTCACCTCATATAAAGAATCACTGCACACATTTAAATCTGCACTCACCTCAGCCAAACAAGACTATTTCACCACTCTCATATCCTTCCTGTCCCACAACCCCAGACAACTTTTTAACACCTTCAACTCTCTCCTGCGTCCACCAGCACCCCCTCCCCCATCTCTCCTCTCAGCAGATGATTTTGCAACTCACTTCCATAATAAAATAAATCTCATCAGACAAAGCTTCACCACAAAGTCCCCTCAGCCTACCTCTATTCCTGCGGTGTTCCCACAGCCCACCTCTGTACCTGCCCATGACTATTCCCCTCTAACTCGCTTCTCACCGGTCACTCCTAACAAGCTCTCCTCTCTACTGTCCAAATCGAACCTCACCACCTGGAGTCTTGACCCACTCCCATCTCACCTCATCCCTGACCTTAGGGCTGTTATCATCCCAGCCCTCACTCATCTCTTCAATTTATCATTAACCTCTGGCATGTTCCCTTCCTCATTTAAACATGCGAACATCACCACCATCCTAAAGAAACCAGCTCATGACCCTCTCACTGTCCTACTATCGCCCCATCTCACTGCTTCCATTCGCCTCTAAACTCCTTGAGCAACACGTCCATCTTCAACTTTCCTCCCAACTCTTCACCAACTCTCTCCTTGACCCGCTCCAATCGGGCCTCCGTACCCACCACTCTACTGAAACCGCACTAACCAAAGTCACCAACGACCGAGCAACTGCCAAAGCCTCACGCCACTACTCTGTGCTGCTCCTCCTAGCCCTGTCCTCTTCCTTTGAAACTGTCGACCATTCCCTCCTGCTACACATCCTCTCCTCCCTCGGCATCACGGACTTGGCTCTTTCCTGGATCTCCTCGTACCTCACTGATCGGACTTTCAGCGTCTCTCATTCTCGCTCCACCTCCTCCTCTCGTCCTCTCTCTGTCGGTGTCCCCCAAGGGTCAGTCCTGGGCCCACTACTCTTCTCTATCTACACTCTTGGTCTGGGTCAGCTCATAGCTTCACATGGCTTTCAATACCACCTGTATGCAGATGACACCCAACTCTACATCTCCGGCCCAGATGTCGCCTCTCTTCTCTCCCAGATTCCTGATGCCTGTCCTCCATTTCCTCTTCTTCTCCTCCCGTCTCCTAAAACTAAACGTGGAGAAAAATGAATTCATTATTCTTCCCACCGTCCCACTCCATCTCTCCACCCGATCTCTCTATCACTGTTAATGGCTACACTCTCTCACCAGCACCACAGGTCCGCTGCCTTGGGATAATCTTTGACTCCAATCTGTCCTTCAAACCACATATCCAAACCCTCACCTCTGCTTGTCAACTCCACCTAAAAAATATTTCCCGAATCCGCTCATTTCTTAACTCTGAAAGCACAAAAAGGCTTGTCCATGCCCTCGTCATCTCCCGCCTCGACTACTGCAAACATCCTCCTCTGCGGCCTCCCAGCTAGCACTTCGCTCCCCCCAAACTATCCTTAACTCTGCTGCCCGTCTGATTCACCTCTCTCCTCGCCTACTCCCCTGCCCTCCCCTCTGCGATCCCTTCACTGGCTACCCATTGCCCAGCGAATCCAGTTCAAGCTAGCAACTTCGACCTACAAGGCTCTCCATAACCTCTCCCCTTCATACATCTCTGCCTTAATCTCTAAATACCTCCCCTCACGCAACCTCCGCTCCTCACAGGACCTTCTCCTCTGCTCTCCTCTTATCACCTCCTCACATAAGTCTCCAAGACTTCTCTTGTGCTTCCCCCACACTCTGGAACTCACTGCCCCACACAATCAGACTCTCCCCCTCTCTCAACGGCTTCAAACGTAACCTGAAAACCTACCTCTTTAGGATTGCCTATAACCAACATTAACCGGGTTGCACTGCTCCGCCCCACAAACATGTCTGCCCCTCACCTTCTATCTCTTCACCACCTCCCCTGTAGATTGTAAGCCCTCGCGCAGGGACCTCTTTCCCTCTGTACCAGTTGTTAATCACTTATTGTCACTTTATAATTGTTTGACCAATGTTATTTATGTACCCGCCTGATATGTACAGCGCCCTGGAATCAAGGGCGCTCCAAAATAAATGATAATAATAAATAATAATAATAACGCACTGCACAACAAAGAAAGTATTCTTCACAGACTTCACTGATGCAGACTTCCCTCAAGCCTGGGGGAAATCAGAGCCTCTCCTTGGCTCAATTGTATCTCCCACCTACACATTTCCTTGTTGTCTGGAGCAGCAGGCTTTAATACGCCTCTAGAGACCAGCCACAGACTTTCCTGGAATGTGCGAATGGCCTTCCACCTATCACTACAGCCATTCCTGAAAAACTGTCCCCAGCCAAGAGTCGGTGGGTTTGTCAAACAAAACCCTTAGTTGGCATGTCCCGGGACAGGTGAGGGCCCCTCACCTGCTCCTCAACCCACCTCTGTCTCGTTCGCTTCCCACACCCGGAGAACTACTATGTGCTGTGGCCTCTTTACCACTATACAGGGAGGACAAACTATTTGAGGACAGTGGGCAGCAAAGAGGTGGGGAAGACATCAACTGCTTCTTGCAGAAGCGTGGAAATAGTGTTGAGGAGAGTGGCATGGGGGGTTATGTTGTGAGTGGTCAGGCTCGGTACAGCAACACCGTTGAGTAGGACGGCGGTGACAGGCAAACACCAATCGATGTAGCCGATTGCACTTGGGAGCCGGGTGAAGAAAGCAAGACTGGGACAAGGTATTCTGGTGCACTAGTTAAACAAGGCATAAAGTGCCCCACAAATGGAAAATTCAGCCCACTCCATGCCTCCTTGTGCCCCCTTTTCTGCCTGGGATGAAGTGGCGCCCTACGCGGTCGCCTACCATTGACTAGCCATTGTCTCTGCTCTGGAAGCATTCAGTTTTCTCTACATTAAATTTTAGGAGACGGGAGGAGAAGAAGGGTTAAGGTTAGACAGACAATCTGGGATCTTGGACAGTAGAGAGTTAATGTCTAGGACCTAGATGTAAAGTTGAGTGTCATCAGCATACAGGTGGTATTGAAAGCCATGTGATGCTATGAGCTGACCCAGACCAAGACTGTAGAAGGGCTTCATCATTATCATTGGGAGAAGAGAGCGACAGCTTGCGTATCAGGCAGTGGCGCAGCCCGCAATTTGGTAGTGTGGCCAGGAGTCAGCAGGGTGGCAGCAGTGCGAGGTTGGGAGCCAAACGGCCACGATTTAAACCTCCCACTTTGCGGGCCCCAGAAAGTAGCAGCACAAGGGCTCATCGGGGCAGCGGCGGTAACAGTCAGTTAGTGCGGAGCATTGGTGGTAAAATCACGTACTCGGCGGAGTGGCATTTTTTTGACAAGACACCAGAGGAGGTGAACATGGCTTTATGTCGAATCTCTGGGCAAAAAGTAAAGCGTGACCAGGGACCTAACGTTGGCACCACAGCCCTGCATCAACATCATGTAGCGTCACCATACAGTGGCCTGGGAGAAACGTGTCTCAGATGTGGTGGTCCATCCTGTCCCAACAGCAGCAGCATCCAGTGGTACGCCTCCTAATTCAGACAGTCAAAGCTTCACCACCTCTGCCGAAGACAACTCCTTGTCTTTTCCATCATCTACCGGTCCAGATATTCCTGCTCCTCGGCACTAGTGATGAGCGAATGCGTAAACTATCGTCATCGGATCGATAGTCGATATCATCAATTATCATGCCGATATCCGATAGTCGATAATAGATTATCGCCGATGACCATTAAAGTCTATGGGAGAGGAACAACACCTTCAGTCTTACACCCAAACAGGACTGGAGAAGCAGGAATTAACATCCACAACAGTAAAATGGATATGTGCTAAATCTTAGGCAACACAATTAGGCAACATGAGTCACAAAAAAAAACTCACAGACTATTCCCTCTTCCCTGTCTTGTACCACAGCATGACCCTAAAACCTGCATGACCCACAAATTAAAAAGTGCCAGAAGGCAGTTTGATTTGAACCATCATTTTACTTGAACTGGACATTGACTGTCCCTGTCCTGGAACGCAGCATGACCCTTAAACCTGTCTGACCCACAGATTAAAAAGTGCTGGAAAAAGGAGTCTTTCAACCACCATTTTTAGGATGGAATCCCACCACATCTTTGTTTCTCTTTTTTTAATTGTATTAAATGGGTTGTCTCACTACAGGGTGTAACGGACTTGGTAGTGGATCCGCTGGACCACTGCAAGCGATGGTGTAAGCCACGCCAGGGAGCGGACTCTAAGTAGGTCCCGGTTTTCACCAGAGCCCGCCGCAAAGCGGGATGGACTTGCTGCGGCGGGAGTCTACCAGGTCGCTACCCCTGACGTGACTTGCTTGCGGTGGCGGCCAAGGGTAAGCGTGGTACAGAATCGTGAGACGTAAGCGTAGTCGGGGACAGATGGCAAGGTCGGGGCAGGCGGCAGAGGTTCAGAGTCGATAAACGTAGTCAGAGGTCAGAAAACACGGTAAGACAGTAGATACACAGGAACGCTTTCTCTAGGGCACGGAGGCAACAAAGATCCAGCAGGGAAGTGATGTGGATCCCAAAACTATATAGAGTCAGCGCTCGGCAATTAACTAATTACCAGCGCACTGGCCCTTTAAATTTACATGAACGAGCGCGCGCGCTAGGGGGCGCGCATGCGCATTCCGGCCGACGGGGTTAGAGAGCAGAACAGGAGCGAGGTCAGGTGAGTGGATGGGACGGGTGCGACCACGGCCAGCAGCGTGGCCCGTTACAGTACCCCCCCCCCCCCTTAGACCTCCCCTCCTTTTTAGGCTGCAGAAATCTGCGGATGAGATCACGATTCAGAACATTAGATTCTGGCTCCCAGGATCTCTCCTCGGGTCCGAAGCCCTTCCAATCCACGAGAAAGAAACGCTTCCCTCTGACCGTCTTCATAACCAAGATGTCCTTTACTTCGAAGATGTCAGCGAAATTGGCTACCGGGGAAGGCGATACATTCTTCTAAGAGAACCGATTCAGAACCAGAGGCTTAAGGAGGGTGACATGGAATGAGTTTTGGATCTGGAGAGATGGAGGCAAACAGAGCTTGTACGTCACCGGATTCAGCTGCCAAAGCACCTTGAAGGGTCCGAGGAAGCGAGGGCCCAATTTAAGACTGGGAACCTTCAGGCGCACATTCCTCAAGGAGAGCCAAACTTTGTCCACTGGGAGGAACATCGGGGCAGGTCTTCTCCTTTTGTCTGCCTGAGTCTTCATACGGGCAGAGGTATGGGAACGTCGAGTCTCTTGCCAGGTGGCCTTGATATCCCGAACTTGGTCATTGACAGCGGGCACTTCCGAATCGGTGGGGAGGGGAAGGTGGGGTACGGGTGGCGGCCATAGACCACAAAAAATGGGAAGACACCGGCTGCATCTGAGTCATGATGGTTATAAGAGAATTAGGCACTATGGAGCAGCTCGTAAAAGTTGTCCTGACGTCCGGATACAAAATGAAGCAGGTATTCTACGAGATTTTGGTTCACCCTCTCCACCTGCCTATTGGACTGAGGGTGATAGGCCGATGAAAAGTCCAACTTGACTTGCAGACGGGAGCACAGTGCACACCAAAATCGGGAAACAAATTGAACACCGTGATCGGAAACTATGTGTGAAGGCAACCCATGTAGCCGGAAAAAAGCCGGAATAAATGACCGGCCAATTGTGGGGCAGACGGCAGACCGGGAAGAGGTACAAAGTGGGACATCTTTGAGAACCGGTCAGTAACCACCCAGATGACAGAATTCCCAAAGGGAACCGGTAAGTCCGTGATGAAATCCATGGCTATGTGCGACCAAGGGATTTCTGGCACGTGCAGCGGATGCAAGAGACCTGCGGGCCTGTGGCATGGGACCTTGTTCAGAGGACATGTGACACAGACGAGGGTGAAGTCCTTGACATCTTGTGCCAGAGTCAGCCACCAGTAGTGCCGTGAGATCAAAGCGTAGGACTTCCGAGCTCCGGGATGGCCAGCCAAGAAGGAGCTATGCCCCCACTCCAGAATCTTTTTCCTGAGTGCCGGCGGCACGTAAGTCTTGCCCGTAGGAATGTTTTGGAGATCTGCTGGAGCCGACAGCATCTGAGGCACGGGAGAGGGCATCAGCCTTGATTTTTTTCTCAGCAGGTCGGAAATGAATGCGAAAGTCAAAACGTGAGAAAAAGAGAGACCACCGGGCTTGGCAAGGGTTTAGATGCTGGGCCATCTGAAGATACAGTAAATTCTTGTGGTCCGTAAAGATGTCGATTGGATGACGAGCCCCCTCCAGCAGATGTCGCTATTTCTCCAGGGCTAACTTGATAGCCAAGAGTTCCCGGTCCCCAATGGCATAGTCCCGCTGCGTCGGCGAAAAGGTCTTTAAGAACCCACATGTGAGAATCTTGCCTTTCGGGCTCTTCTGTGTGAGGACCACCCCTGCCCCCACGGAAGAGGCATCCACCTCCAAGCAGAACGGCTTCTCGGGATCAGGCCGGACCAAGATAGGTGCAGTGGAGAAGGCATTCTTTAGATCAATAAACACCTTCTCAGCCTTCGGAGGCCAACATCTCGGGTTCGCATTCTTCCTAGTAAGGGCCACGATAGGAGCCACCAAGGTGGGGAAGTGGGGAATAAATTGCCAGTAATAGTTTGCGAAGCCCAGGAAGCGCTGAATCGCCCGAAGGCCAACAGGACGGGGCAATTGTAGCACCGCAGAGAGTTTTGCTGGGTCCATCTTCAGGCCCTTTGCCGAGACTATGTACCCGAGGAAAGGTAGGCTGGTCTGATGGAATAAACATTTCTCCAGCTTGGCGTACAGTCGGTTGCTGCACAGACGTCGCAGAACCTGGCACACTTGTGTCCGATGAGTCTGAAGATCAAGGGAGAAAATCAGGATGTCATCTAGATACACTATGACGCAGGTGTACAAGAGATCCCAGAAGACACCATTGACAAATTCTTGGAACACAGCTGGAGCGTTACAGAGCCCATCACGAGATACTCAAAATGTCCATCTCGGGTATTAAAAGCCGTCTTCCACTCATCCCCCTCCCGAATTCTGATGAGGTTATAGGCTCCTCGCAGATCCAATTTGGAGAACACCTTAGCCCCCTTAAGGCGGTCAAAAAGTTCCAAAATCAGTGGGAGAGGGTAGTGGTTTTTCACGGTGATTTTATTTAGTCCCCTGTAGTCAATACACGGACGGAGGGAACCATCCTTCTTCTGCATGAAGAAAAACCTGGCTCCGGCTGGGGAAGAGGATTTACGGATAAACCCTTTCTGCTAGGTCTCTTGTATGTAAGCCGACATGGCCTGAGTCTCCGGCACAGGCAGCGGATAGACCCTTCCCCGGGAGGACTGGTTCCAGGGAGGAGGTAAATTGGGCAGTCGTAAGGCCGATGTGGCGGCAGCGTATCGGCCTCCTTCTCGGAGAATACGTCCCCAAAGTCCTGGTACTCTACCGGCAGGCCTGGCAAAGGCTTGGCGAGCGGATGAGGAGAAGTGGTAGGTACCGGGCGTTGTACCTCCAAGCAAAGGTTCTGGCATTCCAGTCCCCAACGCAGGACCTCACCTGTCTTCCAACCAAGCGTAGGGGCGTGACGTTGCAGCCAGGGAAGTCCCAAAAGGATCGCCGAGGAAGCACGAGACAGAACGTGGAACCCGATCTTCTCCTTATGTAGAGCCCCTACACGGAGGGTCACCGGCCGGGTTATGTACTGTATGGGGTCACTGAGGAGCTCCCCACTGACCGAAGAAATAAGCAGAGGCTTTTCCAGATGGACTACTGGCACGTGGTATCGGGTTACCAAGGAGGCATGGATGAAGTTCCCGGCTGACCCAGAGTCCAGGAAGGCAGAACTCCGGAACGATAGACCAGCGTCAGATATCACCTCCACTGGCATCATCAAACGTGGAGAGGAGGAAACAGCACCTAGGGACGCCTCTCCTATGGCCCCTAGGTGTGAGCGTTTCCCGGACGCTGAGAACATAGCGGACAGCTTCTGCGGAAATGGTCCGGGCTGGCGCAGTAGAGACATAGATTCTCTGCTCAACGGCGGGTCAGCTCTTGCTCCGATAAATGGGCCCGGTCCACTTGCATAGGTTCCACATCAGAGACTTGAGGGGGTGACAATGGAGAACGCTGGAATACCGGAGCAAGGCGAAACAGCCGATGGGGGCGTGCAGAGTCTCTCTCTTGGCGGAGCTCTTCTTGCCTTTCAGCGAACCTTACATCGATGCGGGTGGCCAGGTGAATTAATTCGCTCAGGGAGGACGGGAGGGTTTACTTGAGCATTTAAATGACATCACCAGTACGGCGATTCGGAATAGGTCCCATCTCTCTATGCATTTTAGGGAGGTTCATGGAGGTAACCACAATAAGTTGAAAATTATGGGCATAGAGAGGGTCAGTAAACCCAAGCGGGGTGGGGATATAAACCATATACTACACGATAGGGAGGCCTAGTGGATTTTTGTTTTGAACACTGCGGCCCCTGCCGGATTAAATTCAAAGAAAGAATGGATGTTTCATTATTAATAATAATTTTCTTTCTCCCATGTTAATGGTTATAGTTTCTCAGGCTCTTGTTATTTTATCTGGATGTCATCCAGTAATATAGCATGTGGTTATTTGGTGACATATAGATTTAGGTATTTGCCTCCTCTGGAAATATTACCACTATGATGGGATTCCTGACCACTATGTCTCTATATGACTACTTGTATTGTGCCATAATTCCTTTCCTTGCTTTTTATCCCATATTGGGTTTTAATTGTTGTTGTTTTTATGTTACTCATCCTGCTTTTGTCCGTTCCCTTATTCTTTTTTACTTACCACTCACCGCCACGGTACCCTTCTTGTTCACGGGTGCCGGAATGTTGTATGACGGGTCTGGGTGGCATCGGCTGTCGCTATGACAGCTATTTCGTCACTTCCTGGTAACTGTTTGTTGCGTCCAAGCCTTTGACTTGGTTTCCACTTATGTGCTTCCAGTGGCGTTCCGGAAGCCCGTGTAGCGGTTGTGGAATGAGCAAGACGGGCACAAGGAGGTGAGTTTGCTTATCTAAGTCTTTGTTAGGGTATATAAGGGGTCTTTTTGACACTGTACTGTATGCCATGATTAAGGGTGTTCTACCACCCGAAACGCGTCGGCCCTTCTAGGGTTTGTTTTTGTCGTTGCTGCCATCGGGTTGCTGGTTTTTTATGGATTCCGAATAAAGAAGCTTTTCTGCATTTTTGGTACCGCTGTATCATTCCCTCTATTCCACTGTGAATTCACACGGTTTGCCTTGGCCGGGATACGTGCGGAGGCCGCTCTAGGAGTTGGTGAGCTGGTTCACTTCTTTTTGGTTGCCTTATGTGTTGTATGTGTGCCCTGCATTACATGTGTTGTGGAGGTGGTAAATAAAGATTGCCAGAGGTCACCCATTAGGCTTCTGCCACAATGCCTGCTGCTGCCGCTAAGGCTACTTGGCACTATACTGCTATCACGTTGCTGAGGTTGTTCCACCGTGACATTCGAAGAACGTGAAGCAGACGCAACAGATGTCTCCAGCTGATCAATCAGCATGGTCTCCAATTCCTGCATTTTACTCTCTATTTGGGTGGGTGGAAGGAAAGTGCCGAGTTTTGCTTTGTACCGGGGATCGAGGATGGTGGCCACCCAGTAACTGTTGTTCAGTTTGATGGCCTCAATGCGAGGATCATGTTGGAGGAAATGGAGCATCCAAGCACTCATGTGAGAGATGGAGCCTTGATTTCCCAAGCCTCTGGGTCGAGGGGCACTAGCAAACTGATCTTCCTCATCTTCCTCCTTCACCTCAAATCCATGTCAACCTCTTTCCAAGGCAGGCACATCGGTAACGTCGGTGTCCAGGAATACCTCATCCTCCTTCGCTTCCTCCAGCACAGCTTCTACACAGCTCTGACTTGCCTCAGATGATGCACCCTGAGAGCTGAGGCGCCGCCTTGCCCTAGCCCTGGACCCTGAACCACTGCCTAATGAAGACCGAGAAATGCTCCGTGTCCGCATCTGTGTCCGTCGCCTCCTCCGTCGCTGGTGGGACCTGATGTTTCAGAGTGTCCAATGATCGTTCCAGAACTAAGATCACCGCAATCATCATGCTGACAAGGGCATTGTCCGCACTGACCATTTTGGTGGCTTCTTCAAAACTGGCAAGGATGGTGCAGAGCTCTTTCACCTTCCTCCACTCTCGTTAGCTCAAAACCCCAAGGTCTGCACAGCTGCTTCTCAGGCCATGTGTCACTTTGTACTGCGTAATGGCATTGCGCAGCTGCCACAATCGCTGGAGCATGTGGAGGGTGGAATTCCAGCATGTTGCCACATCGACAATGAGACGTTTGACGGGGAGGCCGAGCTGATGCTGCAATGCAGCCAGGCGGGAAAAAGCAGGGTGCAAACGGCGGAAGTGTGAGCTCAGACCTCGAGCCTTCCTCAGCAGGCAGTCCAGACCCGGGTAGCGCTTTAGAAATTTCTGGATGACAAGGTTCATGACATGTGCCAGGCAAGGGATGTGCTCCAGCCTACCGATCTTAAGGGCGGCCAGCAGATTTCGACCGTTATCGCACACCACCTTGCCTGGCACAAGGATCTTGTCACCCAGCCATATGTCGGTGGTCAGATGGATTTTGCCGGACACAGATGCAGACAACGAGCTTGAAATTTTAGATAACACGTGGCTGGTCAGGGCAGGGATGGCTTTTCTGGAAAAAGAAATGCCTGCTCGGCATCTGGTATTGGGGGCAGGCAAGGGCCATGACGTGGCGGAACCCATCTGTGTCCACCAGACGGAAAGAAAACATTTCCAAGGCCAAAAGCCTGGCAATGTCCACATTCAGGCTTTTGGATTTGGGATGGTTTGGGTTAAAGTGTTTCTTCTGCTCCCAAACCTGGTAGACAGAAGGCTGGCTGCTAGACTGGCCGCTGTACAGCGTGCAGGTCATCAAACTGGTGGAAGGAGAAGGGGTAGGATGGGTCTCTGGTGGTGCTGGTGGTACTCGGGTGATGGTGGAGGCTGAAGCAGAGGCTGTTACATGATCATGACACTGAGAGACATGGGCAGCTGAGGAACGCTTGGTGGTGGTGGAGGAGGAGGAGGCGTAGACAGAGGGTGTGACAGTGGTTGGAAGTCCGGCATCGGTGTGGCCTTTTTTTGGTCAAGTGTTCCCTCCATTTCAACTCATGCATTCGTTGTATGTGACTAGACATGTTGGTGGTGGTTAAACACCTAAGATTCCTCCCTCTCCTGATGCGTTTACGGAAAAAGCAGCATATGACATCGTTGGGTGAATCAGAGGCTTGCTCGAAAAAGGCCCAGGCTTGAGAGGTCCTGGACCTTTTCGATGGCGATAAGCGAGGAGCGGTGTTTCCGCTGATCGTGGCTGGCGGAATAATCTCAGCGGACTTGTGCGACCGCCCTCTCCCTTTTTGAGGCGGGAGCCGTACTGACACTACCCCATCGTCTTCCTCCTCGTCCAGTGATGAAGCGCTCGCAAGCAAATTCTGCTGAAAAGACCACGTTGGATCCGCAATGTCGTTATCATCCTCATCATCGTGGAGCTGCGGGCTACAAGCAACAGGCACTGCAAGGCGTTGCCGACCACCCGGGATTTTTGCCGTTGACCGGCTTCCTTCTCCTCTGATGGCATCAGTAACTGGGCGTCAGAGCAGACAAAATCATCCTCTTTGGCCTCTTGATCTTTGGAAATGCCTTCTGACCCCAACCACATTTTGTCAACAAAGAGGTCTTGAGTAAACGGATTATCCACAGTGGTGAGTACACAAGTTGACATTTGGGATGCCTTCGCTTCATGTTAGAGGAATGCTGACGATGCTGATGACGACATTTGTGGCCGTGACTGGGAGGACGAGGAGGTAAGACTGCTGCATGCAGGGTGCATTAACCACTGAAGAACAGATTGGCGATGCTGTTCGTTACTGAGATTCACTGGGCCCTGACCCAGCTATGACAGGCGTGACGGTCCTGCAACCGACGATCCCCTGGCTTGCGTGTTTTCGCCAGTACTGGAAGGAGCACCTTCTCTCGTACCTTTACCTCCATGTCCTACATCCCTCTTTGCTCGCTTACCACCTGCATTTCGCTCCATGTTCAGAAAGATAAAAATTTAAGAAGGTATGGAAGAGTTTTTGACAGTCTCTTATTAAAAGACGGCAAATCACAGCTATTCTTAAATCCCTCTAATTTCCTACAGCCAACTAGGATTAGAAACTGAATTGTTTCTAGCGAATACCTGTGAAATGCGGGTGGAAGAACCATAAGACAAAATCAACAGTGTTCTTCCTTCAGTCCCAGGGATTTACAACTGCCCAGTAGGACTAGGAATTGATAGTTTTCAACAAAATATCATACAAGTGTGCTATCTGCGCCAAACTGAGATTCAACGAGCGCAATAAAACTATTCAGAAGTTACACGGATGAGAAATTGTGTTTTTTTGCAGCAATGACAAACGAGAACAGTTGCTAGAAAATTTTTCTATCAGAATTGTCGTACAACGTGGCTATTTGAAAAAAACTAGGGCCGCACCACGTGCAATACAGCTATTTAAAAGTTATACGGATAACAAATGGTGGTTTTTGCACCAATGAAATACACCAACAGTAACTACAAAATTTCTGTATCCAAATTTAAGTACAAGGTGGCTATTTGAAAAAAAACTGGGGCGAACCAAAGTGCAATACAGCTATTTAAAAGTTATACGGATAAGAAAAGGTGGGTTTTGCACCAATGAAATACAACAGCAGTTACCACAAAATTTCTGTATTCAAATTTAAGTACAAGGTGGCTCTTTGAACAAAACTGGGCAGCACCAAAGTGAAATACAGCTATTTAAATGTTATACGGATAATAAAAGGTGGGTTTTTCACCTATGAAATACACCTGCAATTACTAGCAAATTTCTGTATCCTAATATAAGTACAAGATGGGTCTTTGAACAAAAATGGGCTGCGCCAAAGTGAAAAACACCTATTTATAATTGAGATGGATAATAAAAGGGGTTTTTTGCACCTATGAAATAGACCTGCAATTACTAGCACATTTCTGTATCCTAAGGTACGTACAAGGTGGGTCTTTGAACAAAACTGGGCTGCACAAAATAAAAGGTACTATTTCACCTCAGGTGTGAGATGTGCTGGCCAAAAACTGGTAAAAAAAAAGGCATTTCAATGCAGGTTCAAAGCAGAGTCTGGGCTGCACAATGTACACTCTCCTTTCAAAAGCCTGCCTGCCTGCCAGTCTGTCTGTGTTCGCCCGCAAACCCACCCCCCCACTCCCGCGACTGTACAGCGCTAGATGCTTCTTTGAAAAGTCTCTGTCTAACTAAGAGCTGAAATTCTCTGATCTACCTATGTTCTTATGTTCACAGCTAAAAGCATAGTTGTCTGTGTGAATAAAGAGAACTGTGTCTCTGAGCTGAGCTGAGCTGTATTGAGGAGAGATCTAGCACACGTCCTGCTCTAATGAGAGACACTGGCACAATGATGAAGAACAGTAAACGCTGTTCTATGCAAAACGAGGTCATGTGATTTTTCCAGATAATGACAACCATACACATCACAGTCATGACGTCGCACACCCAGCTCACCCTGCTCTATGCTCCAAGCTGATTTGCTGGCTGCCAAAATGACAGGAAGCGCCGAAAATGGCTTGATAGTAATACATTATGCGCAGATTCTCACCTAATTTATAACGTGATCGGAAATTTCCGATCAACCTAAAAACCGTGCCGATTTCAACTTTGTCGATTATAATCGCTCATCTCTACTCGGCACTCATGGTTCCAGCAGTCGTTCACCGAGACGATTGCCAAGAGACAGCAGTATGCGTCTAGCCATCCCTAAGTGCAGAAGCTGACCATGCTCCTGTCCAAGTTGGTGGTATTGCTATCCCTCCCTTTTCAAGTGGTGGACTATGCACCATTCAAAGAACTGGCCAGGAAACTTTGCATTCACTTCAGCCATTTCTACTCTGCCAAGCACACCCTCCTTGAGCAAAATAGAACAGAAAAACCAGAAACAGAGAAAAACAGGAATTGATGAACAGGGGGAAATTGATGAACAGGGGGAAATTGATGAATAGGAATAAATATGTTAACAGGGAGTAATTGATGAACAGGGAGAAATTGATAAACGGGGGAAATTGATGAATAGAGAAAGGCCATTAATGGTTTATTGATGATCCAAGCGGACAGGAGTACACCCCTGTGTAATTTTAATGTCTGCCAATGGCAGCTCATGCGTGACACCTGCCATTTGCTCAGGCTCTTTCAGGTGGACACGTTATTTGTCAGTCGCCCGAACTACGGGATGCAGTGACGTCATTCATGTCATTCATGTCCTGGAACAGATGCTGCAAAATCTGTCTGGTCAGAGGACTGGAGATGTGGCGAATACATCTCATGGCCACATGAATCAAGTGGGGGCTGACATGGAGGGGAAAGAAATTGAAGCACAAGCAGTGTCTGATGAAACGAGTCGTTTTTTTATTCAGATGACAGGAGACGACCCAGACACCCTGTGGCAGTATACAGTGGAGATGGAGGCAGGGAGTCCCTCAGAGTCGCTTGCGCAGAAGACCTGCTAGCAGGTCTGACCGGGTGGTTCATCAGTGCTCATGTACCACTGCCACAGCTGCTGTGGAGGGATGGGGGGGTTACTAGCAGTACCAGCTCCATCATCAGCAACCTGAGTCTGGAGTTGTTGTTGAGCAGCTTGCTTCACCTCCTAGTGATTTAGGTGCCCTTGAGCAGACCCTGAACTCTGGATTCTTTTGGCTATCTGCCTCAGCCACTATTCTGATGCTGCCACTGGCCTGATTCCACACATATGCTGCCACTGGCCTGATTCCACACATCTGCCAGCTGCTCCTTCTACCATCCACCATCTTTACTAGAGACTGGTATTGCCACCCACCTCCCCACTCTTCACTGGGCCATTATGTAGCCTTCTGATGCTGCTGCCACCTCCTGTTTCTTTTTGGCTTTAGCAATGATGGATTGTTGACCAACTGAAAGCGGACACTGAAAGATCAAACGAATGGCAAAATGATTGGTATCAATGCAAAATTACTGATGACACCCTCTCCACTCATTTGGGGGGGGGCTCTACATGTATCAGCATTTAACAGAATCACAACAATAAAAGAAAAAAATTTGCTGTTTGCCACAAATAGCACTATCCCAGGAGACTGGATTTGAGATGTATGTTGGGCTGAAATACACAAACACTGGATTTGACACAGAATTCTCCACAAAAAGTGAATAAATTAACTCTTGGCCACAGATTAAAATACCCCCACTGGTCTGAAGTTGATGGATTTCAGGCATGTATGTGGTAGAAATACGCACACGCTGTATTTCACTCCAACAAAACAAGAGGAGAAATTAACCCTTGGATATTAAATTCCCTACAGAAATGAACATGTGAAATTTAAATGTATATATGGGGGAAAAAACACACTCTATTTGACTCCAAATGGACCACTAACATTCTTGAGAGATCCCTGGATATGAAATTCCCTACTGAAAGAACAGGTGAAATTTAAATGTATAGATGGTGGACAAAAACACACAAGTACAACAATAACAGGATTGAGTGAATTAAAAAAAACGCGGTCTGTATTTCAATCCCAATACAACGGTCACACAGGATTGAGTGGATTACTTGAATTTAAAATTCCCTAATACAACCGGAGAAATTGAAATAATGGCGCAGAAAAAGCGGTCTGTATTTCTATCCCAATACAACACTATCAGGATTGAGTGGATTACTTGAATTTAAAATTCCCTAATACAACAGGAGAAATTGAAATAATGGCGCAGAAAACGCAGTCTGTATTTCTATTCCAATATAACACTATCAGGATTGAGTGGATTACTTGAATTAAAAATTCCCTAATACAACAGGAGAAATTGAAATAATGGCACAGAAAAAGCAGTCTGTATTTCTATCTAAATACAACACTAATAGGATTGAGTGGATTACTTGAATTTAAAATTCCCTAATACAACAGGAGAAATTGAAACAATGGCGCAGAAAAAGCGGTCTGTATTTCTATCCCAATACAACACTGTCAGGATTGAGTGGATTAATTGAATTTAAAATTCCCTAATACAACAGGAGTAATTGAAATAATGAGATCTGTGTAGCATCAGCAGCAGCATCAGGGACGCTGTTATGTCAAGAGACACAACGAGAGGACTGTGAGGAGCGCAAGTGCTGTCCTTACTTATAATGTTGTGACATCACGGAATCCCACCGGTCTCTAATTGGCTTCATGTCTGCACATGTCATTGAGGGTCCTCATTTCTTCCTCTCATAGTTCTTTGCCCCATGTAACACCATGTGCTTGCGGCCATTTTACAAAAAAAGACGTTTCCTTCTCGCGAAGTACCATAAACTTCGGCTTCGTGCAGAACCGAAGTTTTCCTGAAATTCTAAATGAATTCCACTTCGTTAGAATCAATTCGCCCATCTCTAGTCATGATCTGCTTCAGTATGTCAGAGTATATGTTGGCATTCATGGCTCTCTCAATAAACTATAGCTCAATAAACAGCAGCACAAATGCAGCCCCAAACCATGGACTCCCATCACCATGCTTGACTGTAAGCAAGAAACATTTGTCTTTATACTCCTTACTTGGTTGCCACCAAACATTTTTGACACCATCTGAAAAAAATAAGTTTATTTTGGTCTCATCAGACCACAGGACATACTGTAGCTCCAGTAAAACCTATCCTTAATTGTTTTGTCTCTGGGATGACAGCCATGCAGACACTATATAGCAGTTTGGAGACTTCTCACTTCTCTTCCTCAAGCATGAAGAGATTCAAATAAATAACACAATATATGTATATATTTAACATAATATATTTTGTTAGCCATTAAGATGTATCATATCTGCAAGACTGCTATTTTGTTTTTTTCACTGAACAATAAAACTTTTTTCAACTGAATGACATGGAACACAATGTTTTATTTTTTTACAGCATGAGTAATGTTGTTAATAAAAACTGTTTGGAGCACATGTAAATTTATGATTAATTTTATTTTTATTTGTTTTAGGGGTGTAGGAATGAAATAGCAAGTCTATCTGTTCAATTTACTATATCTTTACTACATGGGTTGTTATTATTGTGAATGTACTTTCTGTCTTAATGTTTAATGTAACAAAAATAAAATCCTTTTTTTTTTACTGTGAATAGTTTTTTTTTTCATTAAAGTGTAACCACTTTTCTTACCACTATAAAACCACTACAAAACCACTTACCACTATAAAACTTCACAATGTGATTATTTGATTGCTTCTATAATTCTTTAGTATGTTCAGTATAATAAAGCCAATGGCACAGCTTTCAGTACAATACATCTATTTACAAAATGAAATATGAGTTTCTGCAAATAACAATATACACCTAAAACATTTACACAGTATCTTAGTTAAAAACAGATAATTGTCATTGAATTACATTTGAAAACAAATAAAACACAAATAGTAAAGTACATAGTATACATATTAGCATTTATATAGAAAGTATGTATGCTAAGCAGTTATGCGCCTAGTTTTGTTGTCCCACATTCAGAAATGTGTCTAATATTACGAATGTGGTGTGACTCACCTCCAGAATGCCCCACATGTCGCACTACAAAGTGTCAAGTCTGGTGCACAATGCGCCAAACATGCCCAAATAACTTGTCATACATAGGGAAAAAGGCGGAACATTGACGTTTGCCGCCTTTCTCTCCAGAACAATAAAAATGACCCTTTCATACATGTCCTTTTTGTAAACAGGATCTAGGCACTTTTATGTCAAATATGTTTCAGATTGCAGCACCGAACAGCTTCCCCCTGTTCAATAACTTTGCATACATTATATAATGGTGTTGCTATCCATAAATGCAATCAGACTTTGCAATTTCAACTTGTTTTATATAAAACGATATGTCTTCACATCATCTCGACGACATTAAACATGTGCTGATTCAAACATTAATGATACATATGCTCTTTGATTTGAGCTTCATCCTGGGATATAGCAGCATTTGCATACAACATATGTCCTTATTCAAAAGACCATCATAGTACACTAGAATGTAAAATGCACAGATTTAAGAGCACAGGTTTATACTCATCACAGTCGGTGCCGCAACGTTTCAGAGTATTTATCCGCAATAGACCTCCTTTGTCAAGCTTACGAAACGATCCTCCGAAACTTTGCGGCCTCGGAACCGACTGAATATAATAAAATAAGTTGAAAATACAAAGTCTGATTGCATTTATGTATATCAACGCCATTATATAATGCATCCTTTCATATATGTCACCCTACACGCAGAATATGCACTAAAATTTGGGCACAATAATAGCATAAATTTTGCCAAAAAATAGATGTAAACTTAGACTAGACAGTCTAAACATGCACCAGATCAACACTAAAATAAATGTGGTAAATTTTAAAACTATCTAGTCAAAGTTTACAATTTCTAAGTAATAGACAGTATCTATAAATCTACCCCACTGTGCTCAAAACTGCTTACATGAACAAAAAAATTAGAGATGAGCGAATTTCTCAAAATTTCGATTCAGCCGATTTGCCAAATTTTTCCCAAAAATGTGTTTCGTTCTGAATTTATTTTCCACAAATTGCGTTAAAAACAGCTATTTCCTGGCTGCAGAGAGCCTGTATGGTGTTGTAGAACTGTGTGCCATGCAGAAATATGCATAGGGAGCATGGTTAGGTATTGAAACAATGCTGTGATTTAGTATGACACGCAGATGACAGACGCCACACTTATATTCACTTCACACTTCATTGATCTGGGCAGTTACAGGGTCAAAACTGACCAAATATCTGAAGTGGCAATGCAGCCTGACAGGGTAATGTCAGCGCCATCAAGAAAGAACCGAGCAGAGGGCCAAGATCCCACCATAGCGTCAAAGAACCACTCCTTTTACACCGTCATCATATGATTCCACAGATTATGACAGAACCTGTTCTGTTAAACGCTGATACATGTAGAGCCCCCCCTCCCAAGAGAGTGGAGAGGTAGTCGGCAGTAATTTTGTCAAATAATTTATTTATCTTAAAAAACCTTTGAAATACAGTTTATGTTTTTGTCATATACACACATCTCCATTACAGGCAGGTTATTATTTTGGGATATTGAACTCTGCGCCAAAGAGTTACTTTTTTCACTTATAAGGTGAAATACCTTTGAAATACAGCTTGTGTATTTGTCATATATACACATCCACATTAAACAGTTTGTTTTAATTTTTGATCAAACAGTACATCAGACAGAGAGGTGGTAGGCCACTCACAAGGGAGGGGTAGTGGCACAAATGTTCCTATAGCAGACACAGGTTGCAGCACATTAAGGGGACGTCGCAGCAGAGGTCACTCGGTGAAGCCAGAGCTATCGTGTTATCTAGCGGCCGTGTGTTGACCACCAAGCCAAAGGTTCTTGAATGGTTCACTAGGTTAACTTCCTTCCAGATGACATCTGACAATCCTAGCCAAGAGTCGGTGGTTCGACAGAGACAACCCTTAGTTGGCATAGCCTGGGAGCAGGTCAGGGGCCTTCATCTGTCCCAACCCGCCTCTGTCCCATTCAGTTCCCTCAGCCAGAGCACTAATATGTGCTGTGGGCTCTGCGCCACTTTACAGGGAGGACGAACTATTTGGAGACAGTGAGAATCTATTTGGCAGCAGAGAGGTGGGGCAGACATCCTCTGCTTCTTCCAGTATGTGGGCAAGTAGTGATGAGGAGAGTGGCATGGGAGGGTATGTTGCAAGCGGTCAGGCTCTGTACACTGAGTCTATTGAGGTGGACAGCAGTGATGGGCAAACACTAATCAATGATGATGTAGCCGATCGCACTTGGGAGCCTGATGACGCAAGGGCTTCATCATCATCATTGGGAGAAGAGGGCGTCAGCTTGCGCATCAGGCAGCGGTGCAGCCAGCAAGTCGGTAGTGTGGCCGGGAGTCAGCAGGGTGGCAGCAGTGCTACATCGGAAGCCAAACGAGCACGGGATAGACCATCTGCTTTGCAGGTCCCTTCCGGCCCAGAAAGTAGTGGTGCAGGGGTTCACAGAGGCAGTGGTGGTAGCAGTCAGTCAGTGTGGAGCGTTGGTGGTAAAATCACTTACTCGGCAAGACACCGGAGGAGGCGAAAATGGGTAGATGCAGAATCTGTGGGCAGAAAGTGAAGCGTGGTCAGGGAGCTAACATTGGCACCACGGCCCTGCGTCAACACATGCAGCGTCACCATCCGGTCGCCTGGGAGAAACGTGGCTCAGATGTGGTGGTCCATCCTGCTGCCTCAGCAACAGCAGCAGCTGTGCCCAGTGGCACGCATGCCATTTAAGCCAGTCAAGGCTCCACCACCTCTGCAGAAGGGAGCTGTTTCTCTTTGCCATCATCTCCCGGTCCAGATGCTCCTGCTCCTTGCTACCCATGGTGCCAGCAGTCGTTCACTGAGGCATTTGCCAAACAACAGCACTATGCATCTAGACATCCTACGGCGCGGAAGCTGACCCTGCTCCTGTCCAAGTTGGTGGAACTGCAGTCCCTCCCTTTTCAAGTGGTAGAGAACTGATGGCTTGTGCCGAGCTTGTGGCAGCTCATGCGTGACATCTGCCATTTGCTCAGGCCATTTGAGGAGGCCACGTTATTTGTCAGTCACCAGGACTATGGGATGAATAACTTCATTCCCTTGCCTCATGTCCTGGAGCAGATATTGCAAAATCTGTATAGTCAGGGAACTGGAGACGTGACAACTACATCTCATGGCCACATGGGTCCAGTGGGGGTTGAACTGGAGGAGGAGGAGAAAATTGGAGCACAAGCAATGTCTGGTGAAATGAGTGGTTTTTCTACCCAGGTAACAGGAGAGGTGGAGCAGAAGCAGCCGGAGGAGGTAGAGGGAGATGGGGAAGATGAGGCAGATTACCCAGACACACCTTGGCAGTATACAGTGGAGATGGAGGCAGGTAGTCCCTCAGAGTCACTTGTGCAGATGGCCATCAGCCGAATTGTCAGGATACGTCCATCCGGGCAGCCTTCTACCCGTCTAATGCAACGACCTGCAGGGGTTAAGTCTGGCCTCACCCGGGGAGAAGTGCTGCTCCTGAGCCAGGAGTGACAGCTCTCAGGACTAATCGGAGGGCCCGGATGCCGCACCAATCTGCTGCGGGGGCGGTGTCCGGGCAGACATTTTAAACCTCTTTAGTTCCTCCAGGCTTTGCCTGTCAAAGGAGTTCCCTTGCGTTTTCCCTGTTATTCTGGTTTGCTGTTGTTTTCCTGTGCTTCTGACCTCGGCCTGTTAATTGACCTCGCTTGTTGCCTCTGATTCTGTACTGCGCTCATCGTGTTTGGACTCTGGCTTGTTTCTGACCATCCGTTTGCCTCACGTTTCTTGGCTTATCCGTTACCTCACCGTTGCCAACTCGGACTGTTTGACACTTGGTTTTTCCCAGACGGCCCTGCACTTAGTAGCGTAGGGACTGTCGTCCAGTTGGGGTCTGCCATCTAGGGCAGCACGCCAAGTAGGCAGGGACAGTGGGCTGGGTACAGTCAGGGCCCACTGCACCTCCTCTGACGTGACACGAATAGCCACCATACGGCAGTGGGAGGACTTCTGGCTCTCCACCAGAACAGTAAAGTGTCACAAATTTACTGTTTGGGCCAGAGAACAATATCCCAAAATAATAACCTGCCTATAATGGGGATTTGTGTATATGACAAATACACAAGCTGTAGTTCAAAGGTGTTTCACCTTATAAGGGAAAAAAGTAACTATTTGGAGCAGAGAACAATATCCCAAAATAATAACCTACCTGTAATGAAGATGTGTATTTGTGAGAAATACACACACTGTATTTCAAAGATAGTTTACAACAATAAGTGAAAAAAGTAACTCTTTGGCACAGAGAGCAATATTCCAAAAAACTGCACTGGTTGTAATGGAGATTTGTGTATGTGAGAAATACACACACTGTATTTCAAAGATAGTTCACCACAAAAAGTGAACAAGTAACTCTTAGGCACAGAGAGCAATATCCCAAAATAAAATACGCTGGTTCAGTGACATGTGTGTTTATTACACACACACACACACACACACACACACACACACACACACACACACACACACACACACACACACACACACACTGTGAAGTTGAAAGGCATTTCACCCCAGTAACTGTAAAATCGGAAGTATTTGGCACAGAGTGAAATCTAGTGCTGCTGCAGAGAGATCCGTATACATAAAACAAACAGTGGCAAGTGGCAGAATGTAAAATGGCTGGCCTATTTATAGGCCTGTGACATCACAGAAGCTGGCTGGCTGCTGATTGGCTTAATATTCGTATGAATAAAATACATCATCCATACATCAAAGAAATTAAACATTTTCATCTGTTTTTCTTAAAAATTAATTTGTATTCAAATTTATCAAACATTTAAACACTTCAATAGCACAAAAGTCACTTATTAGACCAGTCAACAACTTAAATCCCATTCAGTATTTCACAAAACGTTTATGCATGAAAAAACATCTTTCTATTTGCAGCATATTCATAGCTTTCTTAAAATAGATATCACATCCTTCAAAGGCATAGCATTAACTTGTGAGCAGTAAAGCAAAGATATTCTCATCGGAGTGGTAACCAGACTGCAACGTTTCGGGGGAAAGAGACGACACACCCCGTTTGTCAAGCGTGCTAGCAGCTACGAACCTCCCCCTCCATATATATGTACTCCCCTTACTCTACCTACATTTAACATCCATCTAAAAACAATTTTAAATTACAAATTTAAAATCACTCTATACACAGTTACCTGGCATGCTTGGATGTGTGCAGGTAACTGCATTAGCTTAAAAGAACACCGTTAGCCTTTGTTTATGTGCTAGGTAATTTTTGAACTCCACAGTCTCTATGTTTTATTTGACTTTGTGTTTGTACACTTTCTTTATTTTTTTTTTAATAAAGGCATTTGAATACGAAAAAAATATATTTTTTTCTGCATTATCTCCCCCCTTGTGTTTCCACCCAAAATGTTTCCACATCTTCAGCAACTTAGTCCTCTATTTCCTCTTTCACGTTTGTCTTCATATCAATCCTTACATACAGACACACTCCTCTTCCCCTGCTATTAGCTCTCTCCTTTCTAAATAGATGAAAATCTTGAAGGTTGACATCCCAATCATGCGAGGAGTCCAGCCATGTTTCAGCAATACCAACCACATCAACCAGCTCCTCTATAACTAGCAACTCAAGTTCCGCCATTTTGTTTGCAAGACATCTGGCATTTGTGAATAAACATTTTAAGTTCCCTTCCAGTTTTACACTTTCCATCAACGGTTTGGAATTATATCTAACACGTTCATTAGACGGCATGGAATCATACTTTACCCGTTCAGTAGACAGCATGGGATTAAATGTTACCCGTTTAGCTGATGGTATGGAATTATACATTTCTCCTTCGGTAGATGGCATGGGATTATACATTACAGTGGGAGCTTAATTTTTTTCTTAAAAAAAAAAGACTTGGACAACTCATATAAGCTATGCATGGTACAGATGTTATTAGTGCATGATGGGGGTTAACAGTGTAATACACATATGTGTATGTAGGTTAGTTTTCTGTACTTGTAGCTCATGTGTACCTACCATTAAATGCTTTGTATTATTTATAGCTATGAAAATATTGTCTTGTTATTGCATTGACTACCATACCTGATATCACTAAAAATTTTGCATTTATTTATATAGTTTTCAGTAATGAAGCTTCACAATGCCAATATTTTCATGCCTTGATTTGAAAGGAAAATGTTGATTACACATTTAAATTAATCTGTCATAGTAAAATTCATGGCCCATCAATTCTAAATTATGATCATTGTTTAAAATTATAATGATTAATGATCCATAAAAAAAACTTCATTATGTCTGTTTATGATGGTATAGCAATTGAAGAAAAAATAAGGTTAATGTGCACAACATTTCATGAAGGAAAAAAGTTTTTTCTTTCCTAACTAAATTTGGTTATATATTTATTTGAATTTGATATCTTCCTAATGTGCTAGATATATCAAACTGAAGCATATTCTGCTTTGATCATTTACAAAATGACTTAATTTTGTTTTAGTTTATTAGTATTTCTTTAAGTCTAGTAAAATATGACACAAAAAGGCCATAGTTCAATATCTGCTAAACACTACAGTAAGTGTAGTTTAAGTTATGATGCCTAAGGAGCTGCATTAGGAGTAATTGATTTAAAGCTCTATGCTGTATGTTTGGTTTAATTTGAAATGTCTTAAGATTTACATTAGGGGTAATTACTTTTAAGATTTATTCTTGTTCAACAGGAACTTTCAATTTTCTTTCTTCCTGAGGATGGTCATATAATCAGCACACAAGTGTATAGTGTCCATATATGGACATCCTCAGATTGGGTGAAACATCCCGTTGATATAAGTTTTACCCAAATGTTACTCTGACAGTTTGCTCTGATGCCTCACTGACTCTGGTACCTGATTCTCAACTATGACTCTGACTATCTAACTCTTAACTCTGACGTTAACCTTTATCTCTGGCTTTGACCTCTGACCCTTGACTCTGAATTTGTTATTGATGTGTTCATAGACATATGAATATTCCCAGTGAAAAGAATGTAGGAGGTGTACGTATGTTTTTATGTGCATTTTGTTGCCTAAAACATTCTGGCTACCATTTAGTCAGTGCCTGTCTAAATAACTGCATTTGTTAACAAATGTTTACATTAAACATGGTTAGCAATTACAATGGGATCCTTTGGCTGAAGGATAACACAACTGGTATCCATCATAGGCTTCCTTTAATGTATACAGCCTGAGGTGTATGGTAAACAGAACACTAAAATGTAATGTGTAATTGACCTGTGTATATTTGATGGGTATTTTAGTGTATAAAATGATAGTTTTAAACACCAAAATATGCATAACAAAATGTATCTATAACACATTTTAAAAGCACATCATGTAAGAAACATATGCTTTTGCCAATGTAATATGTGGGAGCCATTTATCAAATTAGCTTTATTGGATAGTGCAAATTGTGGCAGAAATCTAAAGGTGTTCCTCGGATTTTTTTCCCCTGTTATATAGAGTTTTTTTCTGGAGGTAAAATACTTCACTTGACTCCAGTCTGAACATGTGCCAAATTCATAGTAGTTCACTATATTTACTATTTTTCCATAGGCAAACTTAAACTCTATCAGTTCTCAATCTATAAAACACTAAAACGTAACTTTTATTATGTATAACACTTAACCTCTATACACACTATTTAAAAACCTGATTTCTAACCTCTCAATTTATCCGTTTCTAATTGTGAAGGAATAACTCCTTTTCTATTATCAAGTCTGGTGGAACACCACCTATTACCAGGAGAACCTTATATATACAGTGATTTAATAACTCCAAAAAGGGTTCTCAAGCAACCTACTTGGGCAGTCATCCCTAATCCGATGGACATAAAACATATAAGGTTTCCTTGTGAGACCCTCTGCAGCGACACTGTAGACAGAGGTGAGAAATCACAATTTTAAATGTCATGCCTGACCTCCCCAACATGTTTCACCAGCTAAACTAGCTTAATCACGGGATAGAGGTCCGGTCCCATATGGTCTAGCTAATTTCCTTTTATATCATGTTAGGTACACACCCTATTCAGGTGCTCACCAATTAGCCACCAGAGAATCAACAAAACCCATTCCCCCTTTTACTCTCCTGCATGCATACTGATACTATGTGCTGCTGCTGCTATGTTCTTATAAACAACATTCCTCAGACAAATTCACCATCTCCATAGCGGGCTTGTGCCCTATCTTACCATGCCGCCTGTGCCCGCGTAGTATACCAATGGACATTTCTGCCCTAACTGTGATTGACTTCCGTCCAATTTCTCTCATGTTATTGCATCTGAGTGGCTCACCTAGAACGGACTAAGCAGAATAGGTGTTACATTTTACAGCACACTACTAGCTTTATCACTTCCCATAATCCTTTTCTCCTCTATGTCTAAAATGCATATTCATTGGGAATACATATTCCATATCATGTTAGTTACACACCCTATTCCGGTGCTCACCAATTAGCCACCAGATTTGTCAGATTCAGAGATTTCTGCTGTAGAAGAATCCTCCACAAGTTCTATTAATAGTCAAATGCAGGGTAAGAAAACTGGTTGGAGGAAGGGACAGAAAAAGAACACAGGTTGGAAAAATAAGAAAACCCAAACAGTACAAGATCAGAATCCTCAGAGATGCCAATCAGGAGAAGGACAAATACATTATCCTCTTCTGCATCCTGTGGTGTAGTGGCCCATGGTATGGGAGCACAGGCAATGATTTCAAATGGCAATACAAATATGCCATCAGTGGCAGGAAATGGACAGGCTGTGAACACAATGCAAACTAAATCTCTAAACATAATGTGAAGAAAGGTAGCTCACCCAATTTGTGATTCTGTGATTCAGCTGAGCTTTCCCGTGAAGACGTTTTCTGGTCGGCTTGGCAGTAAATCCTCAGTCGCAGGATAAAGGCAAAACTTTCTGGATGAATGAACATCTAGCTAGTGTTGAGCGATTGCGTTGGCCATCGACATCGGTCGATGGTCGATAGTCGACCATCATCGACAAGATAGTCGATAGTGAGCAGTCGATTATGAGCGATGACCATTAAAGTCTATGGGAGAGCAACAAAACCTTCATCTTACACCAAACAGGGCGGAGAAGCTGGAATAAAAACATTCCACACAGTCAAATTGGATACGTGCTTTCATCTTAGGCAACACCTTAGGTTATAAAAGCCACAGAAAAAAAATCACAGACCCTTCACTATCCCTGTCTTGTACCACAGAAAGACCCTTAAAACCTGCATCACCCACAAATTAAAAATGCCAGAAGGCAGTATGATTTGAACCATCATCTTACTTGAACTGGACATTGAATATCCCTGTCCTGGAACGCAGCATGAGCCCCAAACCTGCATGACCCCCAGATTTAAAAGTGCCAGAAAAAGGAGTCTTTCAACCACCATTTTAGTTGAACTGGACATTGACTAAACCAGTCCAGGCCAACAGCCTGAGCCCCAAACCTGCAAGACCCACAGATTCAAAAGTGCTGGAAAAAGGAGTCTTTCTACCACCATTTAGTTTCACTGGACATTTACTGTCCCTGTCCTGGGCCACAGCATGAGCCCAAAACCTGCATAACCCCCAGATTAAAAAGTGCCTGAAAAAGGAGTCTTTCAACGACCATTTTAGATTCACTGGACATTGACTATACCAGTCCTGGGCCACAGCATGAGCCCCAAACCTGCATGACCCCCACATTTAAAAAGTGACGGAAAAAGGAGTCTTTCAACCACCATTTTACTTTAACTTGACATTGACTATACATGTCCTGGGCCACAGCATGAGCCCCAAACCTGCATGACCCACAGATTCAAAAGTGCTGGAAAAAGGAGTCTTTCAACCACCATTTTAGTTTCACTGGACATATACTGTCCCTGTCCTGGGCCACAGCATGAGCCCAAAACCTGCATAACCCCCAGATTAAAAAGTGCCGGAAAAAGGAGTCTTTCAACGACCATTTTAGATTCACTGGACATTGACTATACCAGTCTGGGCCACAGCATTGAGCCCCAAACCTGCATGACCCCACATTTAAAAAGTGCGGAAAAGGAGTCTTTCAACACCATTTTAGTTTCACTTACATTGACTATACATGTCCTGGGCCACAGCATGAGCCCCAAAACCTGCATGACCCCCAGATTCAAAAGTGCCGAAAAAAGAGTCTTTCAACCACATTTTAGTTTCACTGGACATTGACTATACCTGTCCTGGGCCCAGCATGAGCCCAAACCTCCATGACCCAGATTAAAAATTGCCGGAAAAAGGAGACTTTCAACCACCATTTTAGTTTCACTGGACATTGACTATATCTGTCCTGTACCGCAGAATGACCATTAAACCTGTCTGACCCACAGATTCAAAAGTGCCGGGAAAAGGAGTCTTTCAACCACCATTTTAGTTTCACTGGACATTGACTATACCTGTCCTGGGCCACAGCATGAGCCCCAAACCTGCATGACCCCCAGATTTAAAAGTGCCGGAAAAGGACTCTTTCAACCACCATTTTAGTTGAACTGGACATTGACTATACCTGTCCTGGGCCACAGCATGAGCCCCAAACCTGCATGACCCCCAGATTCAAAAGTGCCGGAAAAAGGAGTCTTTCAACCACCATTTTAGTTTCACTGGACATTGACTATACCTGTCCTGGGCCACAGCATGAGCCCCAAACCTGCATCACCCCCAGACTAAAAAGTGCTCGTAAAAGGAGTCTTTCAACCACCATTTTAGTTTCACTGGACATTGATTATACCTGTCCTGGGCCACAGCATGAGCCCCAAACCTGCATGACCCCAGATCAAAAGTGCCGGAAAAAGGAGTCTTTCAACGACCATTTTAGTTTCACTGGACATTGACTATACCTGTCCAAGGCCACAGCATGAGCCCCAAACCTGCATGACCCCCAGACTAAAAAGTGCATGGAAAAGGAGTCTTTCAACCACCATTTTAGTTTCACTGGACATTGACTATATCTGTCCTGGGCCACAGCTTGAGCCCATAACCTGCATGACCGCCAGATTTATAAAGTGCCGTATATAGGAGTCTTTAATCCTCCATTTTAATTGTACTGGACATTGACTATACCTGTCCTGGGCACAGCATGAGCCCCAAACCTGCATGACCCCCCACATTTAAAAAGTGCCGGAAAAAGGAGTCTTTCAACCACCATTTAGTTTCACTGGACATATACTGTCCCTGTCCTGGGTAGCGCTTGCCCCTCCGTCTGAGTGCGGACCAATTGAGCTTCACTTGGAAATACTGGTGGTTAACGCTCCTGTTCCACCCAGGTGCCCTTTTTCTTTGCATTCTTTTTCTTATTTTACTTAACGTGCTGGACAAAATTGTCTCTGTACTTTGTTCTCTGTCCATGCTCCATACTCCATGTCCTCTGAATAACCTACATCTGGTCAAGTTTTCCTGTACCTCCCTTGTACAATTCAGAGGAATACAGGGATTGATAGCTATGTTAAAGATCTTGCAAAAACAAGACATTTTGAAATATGTGTCCATTAACAGTGTCCTACCTATTCCTGTTTCTGACAGCACCATCACCCTTGAGCCACTCTTGACAATTGTGAAGAACAAATGTCTGTTAGAAACAACATTTTTACAATAGGACTTGTAGTCTAGCTGCATTTTACAGAAAAATGCCCCCAAAAATTCAAAACATGACCCATGAGCCACTTTTGACAGATGTGAAGAACAAATGTCTGTTAGAAACAACATTTTTTTATAATAGGACCTGTAATATAGCTTCATTTCAAAGCAAAATGCCAACAAAAAATTCAAAGCATGACCCTTGAGCCACTTTGGACAATTGTGAAGAACAAATGTCTGTTAGAAACAACATTTTTTTATAATAGGACCTGTAGTATAGCTGCATTTCAAAGCAAAATGCCCCCACAAATTCAAAGCATGACCCTTGAGCCACTTTGGACAATTGTGAAGAACAAATGTCTGTTAGAAACAACATTTTTTTATAATAGGACCTGTAGTATTGCTGCATTTCAAAGCAGCATGACCCAAAAAATTATAAAAATGACTTCTCAGCCACTGTTAAAAATTGTGAGGGAGAAATGCCACTTAGAAGCCACATTTCTGTTACAAAGGACCATGATTATTGCTGTATCTCACAGCTACATGACCCCAAAAAATTATAAATATGACTTCTCAGCCACTGAGGGAGAAATGCCACTTAGAAGCCACATTTCTGTTCCAAAGGACCATGATTATTGCTGTATCTCACAGCTACATGACCCCAAACAATTATAAATATGACTTGTCAGCCACTATTATAAATTGTGAGGAGAAATGCCACTTAGAAGCCACATTTCTGTTCCAAAGGACCATGATTATAGCTGTATCTCACAGCTACATGACCTCAAAACCATTGACAATGCAAAAACTTCTAAAGATAAAGTGAGTAAATGGAATACGGTGTTGGCATGACACCTTGCTGTCTTTTACAGTCTCCTCACAGCAAAACCAGCAAAATGAACTGTTGGGAAAAGAGAATAAAAATTGCAGTAAGAAATGATCATTTTAAAAAACATTTTTCAAGAGGACCATTTCTGTTTGAAGAGGAATGTGAAGTAGACCGGCAACTAATCGGTGACCTCGGCAATTGGGGCCACAACATCATCAGAGATCCATGCCTGATTCATCTTGATGAAAGTCAAACGATCCACATTATCTGTGGAAAGCCGGATGCGTTTGTCTGTAATGACTCCTACAGCTGTGCTGAAGGTCCGCTCAGATATGACGCTGGCTGCTGGGCAGGACAACACCTCTATGGCGAGATGAGCCAGCTCGGGCCATTCATCCATTTTGGATACCCAGAAGTCTATTGGGTCCGGAACACATACAAAAACATCGGTGTTAAGACGGAGATAGTCGTGCACCATGATCTTAAGCTGGTCTCTGTGTGTTGGATGTGTGCCCTGCATTGCATGCGTTGGTGAGGTGGTAAACAAAGATTGCCAGAGGTCACCATTAGCTTCTGCCACCTTGCCTGCTGCTGCTGCTGCCGCTACGGCTGCTTGGCACTCTACTGCTGTCACGTCGCTGATGTTGTTCCACCGTGACATTTGGGGAACGTGAAGCAGACGCAACAGATGTCTCCAGTTGATCAATCAGCAAGGTCTCCATTTCCTGCATTTTACTCTCTATTTGGGTGGGTGGAAGGAAAGTGCTGAGTTTTGTTTTGTACCGGGGATCCAGGAGGGTGGCCACCCAGTAACTGTTGTTCATTTTGATGGCCTTAATGCGAGGTTCATGTTGGAGGAAATGGAGCATCCAAGCACTCATGTGAGAGATGGAGCCTTGATTTCCCAAGCCTCTGGGTCGAGGGGCACTAGCAAATTGATCTTCCTCATCTTCCTCCTCCGCCTCAAATTCGCGCCAACCTCTTTCCAAGGCAGGGACGTCGGTAACATCGGTGTCTAGGAATACCTCCTCCTCCTCCGCTGCCTCCGGCACAGCTTCAACACAGCCCTGACTTGCCTGAGATGATGCACCCTGAGAGCTGATGCGCCACCTTGCACTAGCTCTGGACACCGAACCACTGCCTAATGAAGACCGATGAAATTGTGAAACTGTCGGGCCTTGTGGATTTGACGGAGAGAAAGGCTCCGTGTCTGCATCTGTGTCCGTCTCCTCCTCCGTCGCTGGCGGGACCTGTTGTTTCAGAGTGTCCAACGATCGTTCCAGAACTAAGATCACCACAATGCTCATGCTGACAAGGGCATTGTCTGCACTGACCATTTTGGTGGCTTCTTCAAAACTGGCAAGGATGGTGCAGAGCTCTTTCACCTGCCTCCACTCTCGGTGGCTCAACACCCCGAGGTCAACACCGCTGCTTGTCAGGCCATGTATCACTTCGTACTGCGTAATGGCATTGCGCTGCGGCCACAATCGCTGGAGCATGTGGAGGGTGGAATTCCAGCGTGTTGCCACGTCAACAATGAGACAGTTGACGGGGAGGCCGAGCTGACGCTGCAACGCAGCCAGGCGGGACTAAGCAGGGTGCGAACGGCGGAAGTGCGAACTTAGACTTCGAGCCTTCCTCAGCAGGCAGTCCAGACCCGGGTAGCTCTTTAGAAATTTCTGGACGACAAGGTTCATGACATGTGCCAGGCAAGGGATGTGCTCCAGCCTACCGATCTTAAGGGCGGCCAGCAGATTTCGCCCGTTATTGCACACCACCTTGCCTGGCACAAGGTTCTTGGAACCCAGCCAGCGCTCGGTCTCGTTGCGGAGAGCCGCCCACAGCTCCTGACCTGTCTGTGGACGGTTTCAAAGACAGATTAATTTCAACACGGCCTGGTTTCTCTGGACACGTGATGCCACCAGAGGACCTTGGGGGAAAGAACCCTGCACCATCCCTGCGGTTTTGAAGAGCGTGCGCCGAGCCTGAGAGCCACCGTCACCCCCAGAGACATCCACCAGCTCACCCAGTGAGCTGTCACAGAGATATAGCGGCCTTGGCCGTGCTTACTAGTCCATGTGTCGGTGGTCAGATGGACTTTTCCGGCCACAGATGCAGACAACGCGCTTGAAATTTTAGGTGACACGTGGCTGGCCAGGGCAGGGACGGCTTTTCTGGCAAAGAAATGCCTGCTCGGCATCTGGTATTGGGGGCAGGCAAGGGCCATGACGTGGCGGAACCCATCTGTGTCCACCAGACGGAAAGGCAACATTTCCAAGGCCAAAAGCCTGGCAATGCCGACATTCAGGCTTTTGGCTTTGGGATGGTTTGGGTTAAAGTATTTCTTCTGCTCCCAAACCTGGAAGACAGAAGGCTGGCTGCTAGACTGGCCGCTGTACGGCGTGCAGGTTGTCAAACTGGCGGAAGGAGAAGGGGTAGGATGGGTCTCTGGTGGTGCTGGTGGTATTCGGGCGACGGTGGAGGCTGAAGCGGAGGCTGATCCCTGCTTGGTGGTGGTGGAGGAGGAGGAGGCGGAGACAGAGGGTGTGACAGTGGTTGGAGGCCCGGCGTCGGTCTGGCCTTTTTTGGCCAAGTGTTGCCTCCATTTCAACTCATGCTTTTACTGCATGTGACTAGACATGTTGGTGGTGGTTAACCACCTAAGGTTCTTTCCTCTACTTATGCGTTTACGGCATAGGCGCATAGGCGGCATATGACATCGCTGGGTGAATCAGAGGCTTGGTCAAAGAAGGCCCAGGCTTGAGAGGTCCTGGACCTTTTTGACGGCGATAAGCGAGGAGCGGGGTTTGCGCTGACCGTGGCTGGCGAAATCATATCAGCGGACTTCTGCGACCGCCCTCTCCCTTTTTGAGGCGGAACCCGTACTGACACTACCCCATCGTCTTCCTCCTCGTCCAGTGATGAAGCGCTCGCAAGCAAATTCTGCTGAAAAGACCACGTTGGATCCGCAATGTCGTCATCATCATCATCAACACAGGTGACTTTGTCGTCCTGACATTCTGCATCCAGGAGCTGCGGGCTACAAGCAAGAGGGACTGCAAGGCGTTGCCGACCGCCCGGGATTTTTGCCGATTGACCGGCTTCCTTCTCCTCCTCTGATGGCATCAGTAACTGGGCGTCAGAGCAGAGAAAATCATCCTATTTGGCCTCTTGATCTTTTAACATGCCTTCTGACCCCAACCGCATTTTGTCATCAAAGAGGTCTTCAGAAAATGGATTATCCACAGTGGTGGGTACACGAGTTGACATTTGGGCTGCTTCATGTTGGACAGAGCACCTTCTCTCATACCTCTACCTCCATGTCCTACCCCCCTCTTTGCTTGCTTACCACCTGAATATCGCTCCATGTTCAGAAAGATAAAAATTTGAGAAGGTATGGAAGAGTTTTGGAAAGTCTCTTATTAAAAGACGTCAAATCACAGCTATTCTCAAATCCCTGAAATCAAAACAAAATTGCTGGATTCAAATATAACTGCAAAGTAGATCTATCAACAAAGCTGGCCTGCGCCAAAGTGAAAAAACACGTATCTGAAATGTATTCGTATAATACAAGATATTTTTGGCACCTTTCAAGTCACCTGTGGTGACTATAAAATTGCTGGATTCAGATTTAAGTGCAAGCTGCCTCAATGAACAAAGCTGTAGTGTGCCAAAGTCAAAAAACACATATCTGTTTTGTATTCGTTATAATACAGATTTTTTGGCACCTTTCAAATTCACCTGTGGTGACTATTAAAATTGCTGGATTCAAATTTAAGTGCATGTGGATATATCAACAAGGTGGAATGGGCAAATTTAAAAAAAAACACCCCCCTATCTGAAATGTATACTGATAATAAAAGTGGAGTTTTGCACTAACAAAGGGGACCTGCAGTTACTAGAAAAGATGTGTTTCCTATAGGTTCAGGCTGCCCAATATCAGGAAATATTTCAATAAAAAAAACTGTTAATAATTAGCTATTGCAGTGCAATGTCTACAATAAGTCTTGGTGAACTTTTTTCCAGTATTCTTTTAGAGCTTGTCTATTCGTATAATACAAGATAGTTTTGGCATCTTTCAATTCACCTGTGGTGACATTAAAATTGCTGGATTCAAATTTAAGTGCAAAGTGGATTTATCAAAAAAGGTGGAATGGGCAAAATTGAAAAATGAACACCTATCTAAAATGTATTACTGATAATAAAAGTGCAGTTTTGCACCTAAAAAAGAGGCCCTGCGTTACTAGAAAAGATGTGTACCCTATGGTTCAGGCTTGCCAATACCCAGGAAATATTTCAATAGAAAAGGGTTAAAAATTTAAAGCTTTTGGCAGTGCAATGTCTACACTAAGTCTTGGTGAACTTTATCCAGTATTCTTTATAGAGCTTGTCTATTCGTATAATACAAGTTTTTTTGGCACCTTTCAATTCACCTGGGGTTTGACTATAAAAATTGCTGGATTCAGTTTTTAAGTGCAAGCTGCCTCAATAAACAAAGCTGTAGTGTGCCAAAGTCAAAAACACGGTTCTGTTTGGTATTCGTTTAATACAAGTCATTTTTGGCACCTTTCAATTCACCTGTGGTGACTATAAAAATTGCTGGATTCAAATTTAAGTGCTAGGTGGATATATCACAAAGGGGGAATGGGCAAATTTAAAATAAACTCTATCTGAAATGTATATGATAAAAAAAGTGGATTTTTTGCAACTATCCAGTTTCTTTATAGAGCTTTTCTGTGTTCGTCGCGGGGGCCCCCCCTCCGTTCCCCCCGTGACTTTCCAGCCGTAGAGGCTCCTCTAAAATTCTCTGCCTAACTATATAATATCTTCCAATCTCTAATCTAATAAATTGTAAGGATCACAGCTAATACTAGAGGTTTTCTCTGTGAAGAAAGATAATAATTTCGCTGAGCTGTTTGGACACAAGCAGAGCGCACGTCCTTCTGCTCTGAGACGCTGAGAGACACTGAGGCTGAACAGGAAACGCTGTTCTATGTAAAACGAGGTCATGTGATTTTTCCAGCCAATCGCAACCATACACATCCCAGTCATGACGTCGCACACACATATCACCCTGCTCTATTCTGTAAGCTGATTTGCTGGCCGCCAAAATGACAGGAAGCGCCGAAAATGGCGCGATCTTAATAGATGATGCACAGATTTTAACCTAAATTATCGCATGATCTAAAAAATCCGATCACCATAAAAACTGTGACGATTTCAACTTTGTCGATAATAATCGCTCAACACTACAACTAGCCACGACCATTGCAGAAACGTAATCCTTTGTTGATAAATCTTCTGTGCAGAGGGTATAAAAAGTTAAAACATCCGACGTGTTTCGGGCTACAAACTTGCCCTTGTTCACGGTCTGGTTCACTTTCACAAACTGACTTTTTTCTAGATAAAAAGAAGAAAGACTCCCAGGTGTTAAACGACGTAATTTCCCTTAACTCATTGCTGACCTTAGTGTGTCAGAAGAGAGGGAAAGGGAAAAATATCCATTTACTATACATTCAAATGCTGTTAGTTACAATGTGTACATATAAACACATTGGGGTACATACATTAAACATGTCTCTTTTAAACAGTTAAAATAAGCACTTTATAAGAACCACATAAGAAGAAACGGAAAAGATTAATAAATATACGCCAAATCATTGCGATAGCTTAGACCCAAAGGAATTCTTGTTTCAAGTTCTAGGATCCAGAAGGCTTCCCATAAACGTACCTTTTGTTGCCAATTTCCCCCTTGGGTTGGGCGTTCTACCCTTTCAATTCCAAAGTATGTGAAATAATCTAAATTCCCTTCATGACACTCCACAAAGTGCCTGACTGCACCTGATTGGAAAACATGCCCTTTCTTTATGCCTGAAATATGCTCTGCTATGCGTGTTTTCAGTTTACGAGTGCTGCATCCTATGTACATTTGATCACAAAAAGTACAGTATATTGCATAAATTACGTGATTAGTATCGCAATTTATGAATTGTTTCATTCCTTTTCATGAGTGATGTTTTTTTTGAAGGTTTTTCTTTTTTTTCTTTTTGTGTATTTACAAGTGTTACACCTTATACCTCCACAAGGACAAAATCCTTTCTGGGATAACCAAACTTTTTTGTGATCGTTTTTTTTGGAAACAAATTCACTAGGTGAAATTTCATTGCCTATATTGCGATTTCTTTTGGGGACACATAGGACTCCTGCATCAATAATTTCGGCTAATTGTTGATCTTGTCTCAAGATATTTATATTTTTGTAAAAAATATGTTTCATTTTTTAAAAATCTTTGCTATATGGTGTTGAAAAAACTAATGCATTAGTCTTTCTGTTTTCTTGATTTTTTTTTTTTAAACAGGAAATTTTCTTGTGTCATGTTAGTTACCTTTTTTAGAGCATTATTTATAGTTGTATTATTATAGCCTCTGTTTTTTAATCTACAGGTAATGTTCCTTTTCTCTTCCTCAAAATCTGTTTGTTTAGTACAGGCTCTCCTGGCTCTGATGAATTCACCCAAAGGTATAGAATTAATGGTATGTTTAGAATGTGCACTATTTGCTCTAAGGATTGTATTCCCACTTGTGGGTTTTCTGTATAATTTTGTAATTACTGCTGAGGTAGACTTACCTCCAAAAAGTTGGATATCCAAAAATGAAATCTGATTTTTGTCAAATGTATATGTAAATCTTAAATTGATGTCATTGTTATTAATGTACGATGCAAAGTCTGGTATGGACGCCACATCGTGACCCCCTACCACCAGGAGGTCATCGATGTGGCGTCCATACCAGAGTATGCATCGCCCAAAAGGATTCTCCTGATTGAAAATAGTGAAATGTTCCCACCAAGACATGAACAGGTTTGCTATTGATGGTGAAGATGTTGCTACCATTGGGACCCCTGATAATTGCATATAATATGTATCATTGAATCTGAAATAATTATTGTGTAGCAAAAATTCCACACTTTCCAAGATGAATATCTTTAAGCCTTATTCATAATTGCTGAATTTATTTAGATGGTACTCCAAGGCAGTTTTCACTAAATGTTGGGGTATACTATTATACAAACTTTTAACATCTAAGCTTAACCATGTGTAATTAGTTGACCATGTAAACTTGGCAAAAGTTTTTAATACTGTAGAACTATCTTTCAAATAGCCTGGTGTTGTTTGGACCAAAGGTTGTAGATATTTATCAATAAAATCACTAAGTTTTTCCATAAGGCTACCATTGCTGGAAATAATGGGACGTAAGTCTGGGGGGAATTTTTCTTTATGTGTTTTGGGTATTCCATATAAAATGGGTACTTTTGCATTTTTGGTTTTCCAAAATTTTTTTTGTTTATCATTTATTGCCCCCAGACTTATTCCTGCTTCCAACAATTTTTGTAGATTTTTTGTATGACTGTAGTAGGATCTTTTTCTAGTTTACGATATGTAATTTGGTCTTCTAACATTTCATTTACCAATTTGGAACACAGTGCAGCATCCAAAACAACTATGGACCCCCCTTAGTCTGCTTTTTTAATTATTAAGTTATTATTTAGTTTAATCTGTTTTAAAGCAAATTGTTCTTTTCTGCTTAGATTATTTCCCTTATTCCCTTTGCTCATTTGTTTATTTTTTAATATATGTCTGAGGTCTCTTTCCATAGTTGTTTGGAATGCACCCATGGCATTAACCCTGGCCTTTAAAGGATAAAAGTCAGGGTTGCCACATGTGTGTCTAATGTCTGTGCCCACAACATTAGATACTATATCTTCCGATTGTAATTCTTTTAACATTACTAAGGCTAATTGCTCTTGGAATGACATAGAATCTTGTTTGTGACAAGTCTCTGTGCTTTCTGAGTTCACACTTTCCTTATCCTGTTCCTGAAAATGTTTTTTAGTTAGCTTTTCCCACAAAGCGGTTTAATCGATAGTATTGAAAAAGAGGGAAAAGTCCGTGTTGGAGCAAATATGTCCCTTATTGGGGATAGCATATTGTGTTTTGTAAAATAGTAGGTGTAGAATAAACATTGTTTATAATACTGCATTCAGTTATTTTTTCTTTTGTTTATCCCTTTGTTTTGCGTACTGGCATGATTTCTTCTCCGTTTTTTGATGTTTTGGTATTAGTGTTTTCCTTGGCATTATTTTGTTTTGCTGTTTTGTTGGCTCTGGGTCTTAGTTTTCTACAGCTACCCATTGATTCTAAGGTTTGCCGCTTCAGTATGTTTATATCAGAAAAAGTTCTTTTTTGGTTTATTAACATCTTTTGTTGGCCTAATTGCTGTGTGAGTGTTTATTTTTTTTTGTTTTAAATTAGTTTTGGTTTCAATTCTATAGTGAGATTTATCAAATTTATAGAACAGTTGTAGGCCTGATTCCATTTATTTATAAAATCCTCTGTATATAGAAAAGTGGGAATTTTTCTTAGGCGCAAGCCTCTTGGTATAATTCCTTTTTCTAAATATGTTTTAAGGGAATTGCGGTCCCATGAAAGTTTTGTTTCATTAATCTGAGCTTTTTCCAATTCTTTTAATATAAAAAGGGACCTTCTTTTCTGAAAATTTTGTTTGTAAATGTCCAAAGATTTGGGCCCAGTTTTTTTCTTATTATTTTAAACCAAAAAATTTGGGGATGTAATAAAAAGCCCTTTCCCCTTGCCTTTGTATATATCTGTGTACCCGGTAGCTTTATCTTATAATATTTGTCTCACAGTGGGAGCTCCTTATATATGCGACTGCATGTGAACACAAAAATTTAATTTTAAAGGGTAGCTCCCCCCCTTTTGTGATTCTGTGTTCAGCTGAGCTTTCCCCGTGAAGAGTTTTCTGGTGGCTTGGCAGTAATCTCGTCGCAGGAAAAGGCAAAACTTTCGGATAAAAGAAATCTAGCCCGACATTGTAAAAAGTACCCTTTGTTGATAATTTTTTCTGTGGGGGTAAAAAGAAAAAAACAACCGCCGTTTGGGCTACAAACTTGCCTTTGATCCGGTCCTTTCCAAACTGACTTTTTTCTGATAAAAAAAAGAAAAAAATTTTTTCCCTTTCCCTTTGTGTGTTTTTGGGGGGGGTTTTTTTTTTCTATCATTCAAAAGTGTTTGTTAAATGTTTAATTTTAAACACTTTTTGGGGTACATACATTAAACTGTTCTTTTTAAAAGTTAAAATAAGCCCTTTAAAAAAAACCCATTTAAAAAGAAACAGAAGAAAAAAAAAAACTTTGGGTCTTAAAAAATCGCAATGATTTGGCGTATATTTATTAATCTTTTCCGTTTCTTATTTTTCATTTTGTCATAAAAGATGTTTTAGAAAAAAGGTTTTTCCACAGTGGTGGGTAACATGTTGACTTTGGCTGCCCTTTTCTTCGTGTTGGGGAGTGATACAAATTTGTGGTGGTTTGGGGGTGGGAGGGAAGACTGCTGGGGCGGTTCATTAACCACTGAAAAAACAGATTTGGGGAGGGTGTTATTTTGAGTTCAAAAGGGCCCCGATCCGCAAAAGACAGGCCTGACGGGGCCTGCACCGACGTTCCCCTTGGAAAGGGGTTGTCGCCCCGCATGGAAGGGAGCAAATTTTCCTTTCCTTTTAAAACCCTGTTTCCCAAAACCCCCTTTTTCGCTTACCACCCGCATTTCCCCCCAAATTTTTCAGGAAAAATTAAAAATTTAAAAAAAGTTCGGAAAATGTGTTTGACAAATCTCTTATTAAAAAGTTGGGATAATTTACAGCTATTCTTAAATTCCCCCTTAAATTTTCCCCAGCCAACTAGGGTTGAAACTGAAATGTTTTTAGCGGAAAACGTTGTTAAAGCGGGGATGGGGGGAAAAAAACCATAAGGGCAAAATTCAACCCGTGTTCTTCCCTTCCCCAATTTTTAGGGGCCCGGGATTTTAAAAAAAAAAATGGCCCGTTTTGTTAGGGAAAAATTTTGAAATTGGGGTAAAGGTTTTTTCCCAAAAATAAAAAAAACCCAAAATTTTTTATAACAAAATTTTTTGGGGGCCCCTAAAACTGCGCCAAAATTTTTATAAATTCAACCGAACCGCAATTTTAAAACTTAAATTAAAAAAAGTTTTTTAAAAGGAAAAGGAAGGGAAAAAATTTTTTTCCCCCTTTTTTTTAAAACCCGTGGACAAAGAGAACCTGTTTTTTTTTAAAATTTTTTTTTCGTTCCCCGAAATTGGGCGTTTTAAAAAAAGGGTTGGGGCCTTTTTTTAAAAAAAAACTAGCTTTTTTTTGATGGTTTTTCTTTTTTTTTTTTTTTGGTTGGGGGGGGGGCCCGGGCCCAAACCCCCAAACCGCAATACCCCCGCTTTGGGTTTTTTTTTTTTTTAAAGGGTTTTAATTTTTTTGGATATCCCAAAAAATGGGTGGTTTTTTTAAAATTTGGGGGAAATTTTTTCAAAACCCCCCCCAAACTGGGGGAACTAACCCCAAAAATTTTTTTTTTGGTATTTCCAAAAATTTTTTTTTTTTTTAAGTACAGGGGGGTTTTGGGGTTTTTTTAAAAAAGGGAAAAAAAACTTTTTTTAAGTAAAAAAAAATTTTTTTTTGAAAAAAAATTGGGGGGAAAAAAAAGGAAAGGGAAAAAAATTTTTAAAAGGTGGGGTTTGACCCATAAAATACACCTTTTTTTTCAACCCCTTTCTAGCAAATTTTCTGTATTGGGGAATAATATATTTCAAGGGTGGGGGGGCTTTCAACAAAATGGGTGCGCAAAAATGAAAAAAAAAAAAAAAATTTTAAATTTTTTTTTTTTTGTTTTATGATAATAATAGGTGGTTTTTGCCCTATTTAAATTTTCAAAAACCAATTTCTGCAAATTTCTGTTTTGGTTTAAAATCCCTTTCCAAGATGGGGTTTTTTTTTAAAAAAAAATGGCCCCGCGCCCAAGGGGAAAAAAAACCTAAAATTTTAAAAATTTGGTTTTGGTTTTTAAAAAAAAAAGGGGGGGGTTTTTTTTTGCACCTATGAAAAACACCTGCGGTGGCTAGAAAAGTTCATTATCCCATTTTTAAATTCCAAAATGGGGTCTTTGAAAAAACTGGGATGGGCCCAAAGGTGAAAAAAAAAAGGGAATTTTAAAATTTTGTTCTGGTTTTAAAAAAATTGGGGGGGTTTTTTTCAAACCTTTTGGGAAAATTCAAAACCCAAATTAATAGCAAATTTCTGTTTTTGGTAAAATATAAATACAAGTGGGTCTTTTTTAACAAAATGGGCTGCGCCAAAAGTGAAAAAAAAAGGGTTTATTTAAATTTTTTGGGACTGATAAAAATAGGGTTTGGTTTTTTTTCAAACCTTATGAAAAACAACACCAAAAATTCTGCAAAATTTTTGTTTTTGGGTTTTTTCCCTTCAAGATGGGTTTTTTTTTAAAAAAAAGGGCCCTGCGCCCAAAGGGGAACAAAAACCCAAAATTAAAATTTTGTATGGATTTTTTAAAAGGGGGGGTTTTTTTTCACCCCAGGGAAAAACACCCGCGGTGAATTGAAAAATTTGTTCCCTTTTTTTTTTTACAAATTTTTGGGGTTTTTTGAACAAAACTGGGGGTGGGCCAAATGTTAAAAAAAAGGGTCAAAAATTTTTTTAAAATTTTTGTACTGAAAAATAAAGGGGGGGGGGTTTTGGGCACCTTTTTAAATTAAAAACCCCCCAAATTTTTAGAAATTTCTGTTTTTGGGAATTTTTTGTTTCAAGATGGGCCCTTTTTAACAAAACCCGGGCTGCGCCAAAAGTGAAAAAAAACGTTTAATTTTTAAAATTTTTTTTTGTATTGGGTAATTAAAAAGGTGGGTTTTTTTTTCACCTTTGAATACAACACCAATTAATAGCAAATTTTTTTTTATGGTTAATTTTTTATTTCAAGATGGGGCTTTTAACAAAAATCTTTTCCTGCGCCCAAATTTAACAAAAAATAATTTTTAAATGGGGTTTTGGAAAAATTTTAAAAGGTTGGGTTTTTTTTTTTTTTTTTTGCACCTTTATGAAATAAAAACCTTTTCGGGGGGACTTGAAAGAAAAGTTCTGTTTTCCCTTTTTTTGTTCAAAGTGGGGTTTTTTGAAAAAAAAATGGGTGCGCCAAAGTGGAAAAAAAAAAAAACAAAAAGTTTTTTAATTAAAAAATTGGTTTTAACTGATTTAAAATTTAAAAACGTGGGGTTTTTTGGGGCCCAAAAGGAAAAAAAAAAGAAAAATTTAAAAAAGGAAAAAACACAAATTAAATTTTTGGAAAAAAATTTTATAAATGGGTTTTTTATAAATATTAAAATTTTTTCATTTAGATTGGGGCATTTTTTTTTAACAAATTTTTCTGGCGGCGACAAAGTGAAAATTTAAAACGAATTTTTTTTTGTTGGGGTTCTGATTTTATTAGGGGGTTTTTTGCACCCAGGGAAAAACAACACCAATTACCCCAGCAAATTTTTTGGGATGGGGGGAAAATTCCGGACAAGTTTGGGGCCTTTTTTTTAAAAAAAATGGCGCGCCCCAAAATTTTAACAAAAAACCTTTTAAATTAAAATTGTGTTTTGGGTTTAAATAAAAGGGGGTTGGGGTTTTTTTTCACCATTTAAATAACCGCCGGGGGGGAAATTTTGGGGTAAAAGAAAATTTTTGGGGATCCTATTGTAAGTAAAAAAGTGGGGGCTTTCGGTTGAAAAAAAAAAACCAAAAAGGTGGGAAAAGGGGCCCCCTTTGGGGGCCGGCTTTTTTTCCCAGCGGGCCCAAAATGAAAAAAAAATAAAAAAAATTGGTATTTTTAATGAAAAAGGTTTTTTTTTGAAACCCATGAAATAAAAACCAATTTTTCTAGCAAATATCTGTTTTGGTAAAATTTTAAATACAAGATGGGTCTTTCAAAAAATGGGCTGCGCCCCCAAAATTTAAAAAAAAAACACTTAATTTTTAAATTTTTGTACCCGGGAAATTTAAAAGTGGGGTTTTTTACCTATTTTTAAATTCCCCCTGCGGGGGACTAGAAAAGTTCTGTTTCCTATTGTTTAAATACAAAGGGGGCCTTTTTAAACCCAAAAAAAAAAGCGCTCCTAAGTGAAAAAAACGCCCAAATTTAAATTGTGGATGTTTAAAAAATTGGTGGGTTTTTTTGCACCTATGAAATACAAAACCCAATTTCTAGCAAAATTTTTTGTTTTTTGGTTTAAATTTTTGTTAAAAAATTTGGGGCTTTTTTTAAAAATTGGGCTGCGGTTTAAATTTTAACAAAACCAATTAAAAAATGTTTTAAGGATAATAAAAGGTGGTTTTTGGCCCCCTAAGAAATTTTCCTCGGTGACTAGAAAAGTTTTTTGTATCTATTGTAAATTTCAAAATGGGGCTTTGGGAAAAAGGCTGGGCTGCACCCCCAAGTGGAAAAAAACCTAATTAAAATTTTGGGTAGGGTTTTTTAAAATGTGGTTTTTGCACCCATAAATTTCCCTTTTGGTGACTAGAAAAGTTCTGTTTCCTATTGTAAGTACAAAATGGGGGGCCTTTTTAAAAACCCCGAAACTGTGCCAAAGTGAAAAAAAACCTTTTTTAAAATTTGTTTCAGATAATAAAAGGTGAGTTTTTGAAACCCATCAAACACCCAGCAGTTACTAGAAAAGATCGTATCCTTTTTTTTAAAATACGGCTGCACAAAAAAAAAGCTAAAAAAAAAATTTTAATTTTTCCAAAAAATCCCAAAAAATGTTTTTTTTTTAAAAAACCCCTTTTTAATTTCGGGGCAAAACAGAGTTGGGTGCACAATTAATTTTCCCCTCTCCCCCTTTTTTGCCTTTTCCTACCTGCCAGTCTCTGTTGTGTTTGCCTGGGTCCGCCGCCCCCCCCCCCCCCCCCCAACCCCCCGGCTGGTTTTTTGCGCTTGTTTTCCTTTAAAAATTTTCAGTCTAAGTAACTAAAAACTGGAAAATTTTCTAATTACCTAGTTCTAATTTTTTCACAGCTAAAAGCCCCTTGTTGTCTGTGTGAACCCAAAAAAAACTGTTTTTGCTGAGCGTATTTAGAAAAGGCCTAGCACGTCCGGGTTTTTATGGATCAGACACACAATGGGTGCGGAAAAAGGGGGGGTTCAAATTTTTAAAATGAGTTCATGTGATTTTTCAGGCCCAAACAAACCATACCACACTCAGGGCATGAGCGCAAAACCCCGTTACCCCGCTCTTTTCTCTAAGCTGATTTGCTGGCCGCCAAAATGACAGGAAGCGCCGAAAATGGTGCCATATTAATAGATTATGCGCAGATTTTCACTTAAATTATCGCGTGATCAAAAAATAAAAACCGTGCCGATTTCAACTTTGTCGATAATAATCGCTCAACACAAGTTATGAATGATATGAAAAAGCTCTCTAAGGGTCGTGGTAGAGATAATCTTACCCGACAGCAGAGGGAGGATCTCAAACAATTGCAGTTAATGAATGATGTGGTTTTTAAGTCAGCGGACAAGGAGGGAAACATAGTGATCTGGCCAGTTGAGAAATATGAAAAAGAGGCCTTACATCAGCTGAGGGATAGACAGATATACAAAAAGATACCTTATAATCAAATAGAGAGCCTTTCCCAGGAACTATACGGTATAGTGGACGGGATGTTTCAACTGGGGATTATCCCTAAAAAAAATCTTTGACAACTTATTGGTTACATTTCCAAAAATTCCAACTTTATATTTACTTCCCAAGATTCACAAGGTTCCTGTTGATCCGCCCAGAAGCACAATAGTGTCAGGGATTGGGGGATTATGTGATCCCATATGCTAGTTTATTGATTATTATAAAAAACTTTGGTTGAATTATTACCATCATATGTACAGGACACTACAGACATCTTAAGGCGGATTGACAGGATCAATGTTGAATCTGGGGTATCTCTAGTTAGACATCATGATGGACTTGAGGCAGTGGAATATTTTCTGAGATCTAGTAATTTTGACCCTGGCCTATGTAAATTGATTCTTGAATTATTGAGATTTGTCTTGACACACAATTTATTTGTCTTTAGAGATAATTTTTATGTTCAATGTCAAGGGATGGCCATAGGAGCTGCATGCGCCCTGGCGTACGCTAATTTATTTTTAGAACACTGGGAAAAACAAATTTTTCATGACAATGTATTTTTGGCAGCAGTTCATTTTCAGTGTTGGCTGAGATATAACAACGATATCATATTTTTTATGGAGGGTATCGATGTCTCACCTAACTCTGTTCATGAACGAGTTGATCGTCAATCAATATATCAGATTGACCTTTAAAGCAGATATATAAAAGTGGAATTTTTTGATATCTCCATTGAAATTGATGATAGTGGTATGATAGAGACTGACATATATCGTAAGGAAACATCATTCAGCTCATTACTTCATGCCTCATCTTTCCATAACCAGTTTACAATCAAAGCCATTCCAGTGGGGCAATTTTTGCGTGTGCGTCGAATTTGTTCAGGCATATTTTGAGACTCAGGCAATTGACATAAAAGAGAGGTTTTTGTAAAGAGAGTATAGTAAAAGGATGATGAAAAAGGCGTATTATCATGCAAAAAGGGTTCCTCGCAATAAATTGTTACAACAAAAAAAGAAATGTATCAAAAAGAATATTGGTCTCATTACAACCTTTAACCATCAATGGCCAAAATGGAGAGAAATTTTGGTTAAGCATTAGGGGTTTTTAAAAACTGATCCAGTATTGGTGAAAGAAATTACTGATTAACCCTTAATGACAGCAAGGAGGTCACCTAACCTTAGAGATTTTCTAGTTAAAAGCCATTATGTTACCCAAAATAGTAACCCCTTTAATACACGTGGTCCAATACAAGGATTTTTTCCCTGTGGTAAATGCGTTGCTTGCCCCAATATGATTAGAACAAATGTTTTTTCTACAATGGATGGTAGTCGCGAGTTTCAAATTCACCATTATATCACATTTAATACAAAAAAATGTGATATATTTGGCAATCTGTCCATGTTCTAAGATTTATGTAGGGATTACCACACGAGAGTTAAATATCCGCTCACAGGAACATATGCATGATATTTTGGCAGCAAAGGGAATAGAGGATCTGAGCCAATTAAAAACTCTTTCAAGATATTTTTCAAAATACATAAATTTATAAAACTATCGGGAATAGAGTTGGTACATTTAGGGATTAGAGGTGGTAATGCGATGCGTTGTTTAGAGCAGAAGGAAACAAGATGGATTATATCCTTGAATTCAATGGCCCCTGAGGGATTGAATGAAAAACTAAGTTTTGCACTTTTTCTTTGATTCTTTATAACATAGGCCTGGTTGATATTGCGCCCATGTAGAGTAGTGGTATTTATTGGGCCACTTAGTGATTTGATCGCCCTTTGTCTTCTTGTCATTATCGGTTTTTATCGTTTTTGTTTTTTTAACTGTAAACACTTTTGTGTTTTCCTCCTATATAGTTTTTGTCCAGTGTGGATACTATATCCTGAATTACATTTTTTCCATAAGAGATAAAGATCATCCTTTGGATTTAAGAACTTCCATACATCAAAGAAAAATTGATAATGGTTTACATCCTGTTTGTTGTCGTATTACTAACAAATATTGTGTATTTGAATGTATTGCTTCATCTATATTTTGTTATGTATTTTGCCAATATATTTGTGTGAGATAATAGGATGTGTTGATGTTAATACGAAAATGGGTAGATGATGCTTCTATTTTTAATTGACACGTATACTGATATATTGTAATTGTATAGGAATGGTGGATATTGAGTTCACTGGTACTTTATTATAACAGGAATATGTTATGCCATTTCTTTGTGGACAAATAGCAATACTCAATGCATACCTGAAAGAACACTGAAGTTTGTGTTAGATCTAACACTGTGACCGCGAGTGCGCATGCTCTGTGTGGGGGATTCTGGCGCCCGCTCCGACTTTGACGTCTTGATGTGCTACGCGCCTGTCCAGAAGTTGTTTTCTTCAGTGCATGCAAATTAGCACATGACTGCCGGAAGTGGGGCAGTGGACAATCACTCCCTCTGAACACGGCGCATGAGCCGAGGATGCGCTGCAGGTGTGTGTTTCATTGAGACTAAAGTATTTAAACTGTGAGGAGGCTAACTTAAAGTACCCCCTGAATAAGCAAGGGATGCGAAACGCGTGTTGGGGTAGCTGGCTCTGGTCCTTTACATTGGTAAGAGTCAAGAGTCCCCGCTATATATGTTACATTTCTGCTGTGGTCTTTATGTATTGTGATATACTATTGAGTGGAACAATTAAGCACTTCTATTTATATACACTGTGTATAAATAGACCATTGTTGTCATTACTTTCTAATATGTGCAATCTGGTATATTTTTATATATATATAAAATATATATATATATTAAAATATATATTTCCGCCTCGGAACGCTGCGATGGCCCCGTGCCCCTGGCAGGACAAATCAGCTATATACGGCTCCTCAGGGAGCGCATTTCAGCTGATTGCCGAGTACAGCCGACAGCCTCTGCGGGCACTTCCGTGGCCCAGGTGCTGTCGGCAATCTCTTCCCCTGTGTGCGACTCCTCCGGAGCGCATACAGGTGAGGAGATACCACTGCGGAGCAGAGAGCAAGCGCTCCTATCTCCGCTGTGTACTCCGGGCGGCCGCAGACTTGCGGCTGTCCGGAGTTTCCGGCACATGCACCGCGCGTCATCACGAGTCACGAGTAGAGATGGGCGAATTGATTCTAACGAAGTGGAATTCGTTTAGAATTTCCACAGGAAAACTTCGTTCTGAACCGAAGTCGAATGTTTGGGGGACTTCGGGTGACACGAAGTGTGCTTTTGATTGATAAAATGGCTTGGCGAGCACATGGCGCTACATGGGTAAAGCACCTCTGGAGGAAGAAGGGCATAGCCTGCATGAACAGTGGCAGAGATGAAAGCCAATCAGAGACCGGCGGGATTCTGTGACGACAACACCGCACTATAAAAGTCCGTGGCGCGACGCTGTTAGCTTCATAATAACCGCTCTACCACTGTACTGATCAGGGAGGTGCTGCTGCCGCGGCTGATTTGTAGCTGAAGGGAACTGATATATTCATACAGCGATTTTGGGGTGTTGATATCACAGCATGTACTCAAGAGCACTGCTACATCTATAAACGTTACATTTCTGATTTATAATGGTAATTGATCTGAAGTACCCAGAGAGCAGTATCCCCTAGCAGCTGCATATACATTTAAATCCTATCAGCTTCCATCACATTACATAATCCAAGGGGGATCTAAGCCAGATTCCTAGTTGAATTCATTTAAAAGAAACAAAGCGTATTTAACAATACAAAATACCCACAATTCATTTTTGGCTCCTCAATTCTTTGGCGCAATTTACCATCCAGGGGTTAATAAAGCATTGTTATTCAGCTGTGGTGATCCTCAAGAAAACCGACATTTTCATTCCACAACCCAAAAATATATACTTATTCCTGAGCATAATTCACAAGCGAAGGTTATTTAACAATTTTAACCCTTGTTTGTGAAGCTAAAAAAAAAACAACGCCATTGTAACAAGCTAAACAAAGCTACAATTTTGTGTGGCTCAATTTTGTTTGGCCGCAAGTTACATCCCCAGGGGGGTTAATAGTAAGCTTGTTTTTCAGCTGTGGTGATCTCAGAAACCGTCATTTTCAAACGCCAAAATATATACATTTTTCTGTAGCATAATTCACAAGCAAAGGTGAATAACAATATTTCTCTTAATTGTGTGGCGTAAAAAACAAACCGCATTGTAAACACGCGCCTACAAAGCTACTAGTTTTGTGTGGCTATTGTTTGGCGCAATTTACATCCAGGGTTAAATAAGCAGTTGTTTTTAAAACTGTGGTGATCCAAGAAACCATCATTTTCACCGAGGCCAAAATATATACATTTTCCTCCGTACAATAATACACTAGCAAAGGTTTAATTACAATTTTATCTCTTATTTGTGGCATAAAAAACACCCGCATTTGTAACACACGCTACACAGCTAAAAGTTTGTGGTGGCTTCAATTGATTGCCGCAATTTAAATCCAAGGGTAAATTACATTCGTATTGTTTTTCAGCTGTGATGATCCCAGAAGAACCGTCCATTTTCACGCCAAAATATATACATTTTTCCTGAACATAATTCACAAGCAAAGGTTAATTTACATTTTTATCTCTTGTTGTTGTAGCGTAAAAAACTCCGCCATTGTAACACGCAACAAAAGCTACTAGTTTGGTGTGGCAATCAATTTTTTCCGCAATTTACATCCAGAGTGGTTAATTAAGCGTTTGTTTTTCCACTGAGATGATCCCAAGAAACCGTCATTTTTCAACGCCAAAATATTTACATTTATCCCGTAGCATAAATCACCAAAGCAAAGGTTAATTACAATTTTATCTCTTATTGTGTGTCGTACAAAACACGCGCAATGTAACACGCTACAAAAGCATACCTAGTTTGTGGTGGCTCAATTCTTTGGTGGGCAATTTACATCCAGAGGGTTAATAAGCGTTGTTTTTTTTTCAGCTGTGGTGATCCCAAGAACCCGTCATTTATCAACGGCAAAAATATATACATTATTCCCTGATAGCATAATTCACAAAGCAAAGCGTTAACACAATTTATCTCTTGTGTGTGGCGTAAAAAAAACAGCTGCATTGGTAACACCGCTAACCAAAGCTACTAGTTTTGTGTGGTGGCTCAAAATAGTTTGGCGCAATTTACATCCAGTGGTCTAATTAAGCGTTGTTTTTCAGCTGTGGTGATCCTCAAGAAAACCGTCATTTCAACGGCCACAATATATACATTTTTCGCTGTAGCATAATTCACCAGAGCAAAGGTTAATTACAATTTTATCTCTTGTGTGAATTAGTGTTGAGGCGAATTTTTATCGACAAAGTTTGAAATCGGCAAGGTTTTTATGTGATATTCGAATTTTCCCAGATCATGCGATAATTAAGGTTAAAATCTGAAGCATCATCTATTAAAGAAACGCGCCTTTCGGCGCTCTCCCTGTAATTTGGGCGGCCAGCAAAATCAGATATATAGAATTGAGCAAGGATGAGAAATGTGTGTGCGACGTCATGACTGGGATGTGTATGGTTTGCGAATGGCTGAAAAATCACATTGACCCCACCTCTCGTTTTACATAAACAGCCGTTTCCTGTTTCAATCAGCCTCAGTGTCTCTTCTCAGCGTCTCATAGGGAAAGGACGTGCGCTCTGCCTGCCTGTGGCCACACAGCTCAGCGAAATTAGTCTATTTTCCGACACAGAGAATCCCCTGCTATTAGCTTGTGTGAATCCTCTCCACATTAGTTATATTAAGAGATTTGAAGATTTTAGTGTAGTTACTTAGAGAATTTTAAAGCAGCATCTACCGGTGTAAAGTCACGGGTGTGTCGGAGGGAGCGGGGGGGGGGCCCCCCGCGGGCGAACACAGACAAGCTCTATCTATAGAGAACATAGGGATAAAGTTCGCAACCAATACTTAGTGTAGATATTGTAGTGGAATATCTTTATTATTAACAGTTTGCTATTGAAGTATTTACCTGATAATGGGCAGTCTGGAACATTATATTGATAAACATCATTTCTAGTAACAGCATGGTCTCTTTGTTAGCTTCAAAAACTCCCACTTTTATTTATCAGTATACATTTCAGATAGGTGTTCAATTTTACCCATTACAACCTGTATGACTGTTTATATATCAACCTTGCATTTTGCACTTAAATTTACAATCCATCCAATCTTGTAGTCAGCACGTTCAGCACAGGTTGTTTGTTGCCAAAACATACCGTGTATCGTACGAAAACATGCACAGTATAACGTGTTTTTTGACTTTTGCGCACCCCCAGTACTGTTCATTGACGCAGCATCTACGGTAAATCTTAAAACGAGCAATTCCTATATTCAACCACAGGTAATTGAAAGGTCAAAAAATACCAGTTTATTATACGAAAACATAACAGATACGTGTTTTTGACTTTTTGCGCACCACCAGTACTGTTTCATTGACGCAGCATCTTGACTAAAATCTAAAATCAAGCAATTTGCTATATTCACCATACAGTGAATTGAAATGTTAAAAAAATAAAGTTTATTATATCAAAACAAAACAGTTACGTGTTTTTTGACTTTTGCGCACCCAGTACTGTTCATTGACGCAGCATCTACGTAAATCTTAAAACATCAATTCTATATTCACCACAGGTGAATTGAAAGGTGCAAAAAATACCGTTTATTATATCAAAACATAACAGTTACGGGTTTTTTTGAGTTTTGCGCACCCAGTACTGTTCATTGACGCAGCATCTACGTAAATCTTAAAACAGCAGTTCTATATTCACCACAGGTGAATTGAAAGGGCAAAAAATAACCGTGTATTATATCAAAACATAACAGTTACTGTTTTTTGACTTTTTGCGCACCCAGTACTGTTCATTGACGCAGCATCTACGTAAATCTTAAAACAGCAATTCTATATTCACCACAGGTGAATTGAAAGTGCAAAAAATACAGTTTATTATATCAAAACATAACAGTTATGTGTTTTTTTGACTTTTTGCGCACCCAGTACTGTTCATTGACGCAGCATCTACGTAAATCTTAAAACAGCAATTCTATATTCACCACAGGTGAATTGAAAGGTGCAAAAAATACCGTTAATTATATCAAAACATAACAGTTACGTGTTTTTTTGACTTTTGCGCACCCAGTACTGTTCATTGACGCAGCATCTACGTAAATCTTAAAACAGCAATTCTATATTCACCACAGGTGAATTGAAAGGTGCAAAAAATACGTTTATTATATCAAAACATAACAGTTACGTGTTTTTTGACTTTTGCGCACCCAGTACTGTTCATTGACGCAGCATCTACGTAAATCTTAAAACAGCAATTCTATATTCACCACAGTGTGAATTGAAAGGTGCAAAAAATACCAGTTTATTATATCAAAACATAACAGTTACGTGTTTTTTGACTTTTTGCGCACCCAGTACTGTTCATTGACGCAGCATCTACGTAAATCTTAAAACAGCAATTACATCGTCACCACCGGTGAATTGAAATAGGTGCAAAAAATACAGTTTATTATATCAAAACATAACAGTTACGTGTTTTTTGACTTTTGCGCACCCAGTACTGTTCATTGACGCAGCATCTACGTAAATCTTAAAACAGCAATTCTATATTCCCCCCACAGGGAATTTAAAGGTGCAAAAAATACGTTTATTATATCAAAACAAACAGTTACGTTTTTTTTTTGTTGCGCACCCATACTGTTCATTTACGCAGCAT
>JAODAL010021795.1:0-66220 GCA_025379985.1 Phyllomedusa bahiana
CGGAGGTCCGGGGTCGGGGCCGACGCTGGGCGGGATGTGAGCTGTAATTAAGCGACACCCCGCGCCGCCCCCAAAAAAAAAAAACCCCTCTGTTTAGAGTTTGCGCGACCTCAGGACGATCCAACTCCAGGTGCTTTGCCCCCCCAAAAACCCGGACGTTTGGATCCCCCAAAGGTCGTGAAGGGGTTAAGAACTGCGGAATGAAAAACTTTCAATCAGGGTCTTTTGGTGTTTTTGTTCTCTTTATGTTTTAAAAAGAAAAACACATAGCCGACAATAAATGGTTTCACCCAACCTTTAAACCATGGGGGGAAAAAAGAGTTTGGTTATCATTTATACTCTGACAAAAAGGCCAAAAAAGCAAATTCTCCCGTGGAGAAAACTTTTGAGCACAACTGCATATAGTTCCCCAATAGGTAGACAGGTATATAGACCCCTCATTTAGTAGGTGGGTACATAGGCCCCCCCATTAAGTAGGTAGATATAAAGTCCCATGGAGATATTCCCCCATTAAGTGGGCAGAAGGTAAAAGGGCCACCCAGTAGTTAGGTAAAACCCTCCAGTAGGTAGGCTGGCTCCACAAATGTTCCTTAAAAACCCTTTCCTACTCTGCAGTTATTACCTGTATTAATTGCACCTGTTTGAACTCTTTACCTGTATGCAAGACACTTGTCCATACACTTAACCCTCCAACCTCTCCACCAAATATTACAAAATGGAAGAAACACAAGATAACTATCAATTTTTCCTGGTCTGGGGCTTAATGCAAGATCTCACCTTGTGGGGTAAAGATGATTCTGATAAGGGGGAAATCAATGCCCTTAATGCAGCGGGCCAAAACCCAAAAGATTACCATTAACCCCTTTCCCTGATGACGTTCATAATAAAAAAGGCTAAAAATGTTTCCCCCTTCCCTTTCTGAAAGCCAGAATTTTATTTTTTCCCCCTCATAACAAATGACGGCTTTTATTTTGCAACAAGATGTACTTTCAATAGGTTTTCATATTTCTATAGAATAAGGGAATGGCAAAAAAAAATTTCTAAGTGGGGAAAATGGAAAAAAAAACACTTGCGCATGTTTGCGGGAGTTCATTGTTCAGAAAAAAAATGATGTGTTATCTGTATTCTACAGGTTGATATGCACCGGGAATACCAAACCTGTAGGGTTTCTTTTTATTTTTTTGGGACCCCTAAAAAAAAAATTTCCCAAAAATTTTCTATTTTTGAAATTTGCGCCACAACGCCATTTGAAATCAATAACTTTTTGTACTATTTTTTTATAACACCAGGGGCATTTAGGGTGCCTTTTTTGCGGGCTGAAGGTACTTTTTTTTTGCTACATTCGGCCCCCTTTAATTTTTTTTATCATTTTTATTCCAATTTTTATGGGGCGGAATGACCAAAAAAAAAAGCATTTTTGCAGTTTGGATTTTAGTCTTCTATGATGTTCAGCGACGGGGAAAAAAATGTTTTTTTTTTTTTAGATCGGATTTTTTGGGTGTCAATACCACATATGTGTAACTTTTTTATTATTTTATTTCTTTTTTTTATAAAATTGCGAAAGGGGGGTGATTTGAACTTTTAATACCTTTTTATTTTCTTTACACTTTAAAAACTTTTTTTTTTTTACTTTAACTTTGAGTCCCCCTAGGGAACTTCATCACTATGGCATGCACAAAATACAGCCTCCCCCCCCCCCCGCGCTGTAAGCGCCGAGTGTTAGCTGCTAACACTGCAGCTTTGTGCTCATACGTCATAGATCGGTAAGGGGTTAGTTTCACACTACACCGTCATGGATTAAAATCATGCAGAGCACACAAGGTTCCCCTGCTCACACAAGCACAAGTCTAGGCCCATTTCAAGTTCTCAGAATTTTGGAGGCCAGAGGAAGCAGGGAAAAGGGTAAATTTGTGAGTGCACGTGGTAGGTAGAATTTGTGAGTGCTGCTTGTTGTTTTAAACACAATTCTCGTAGTTCCCTGGTCCAGCTCTCCTGCAAAGTGTTGTTTCACCTTTGCACAATATTCACCTCTCTAATCAATGGCACATTGGGTTCAGCAGTGTCCCTGTCGCTCATTTGCAATGTTGCCATTTTTCCACTCACAATACACTTTCACCACAGCAGCACGCAAACAGTTATCAAACAGTCCATAAACTGCACAGTTTCAGAATTACTGCCACTCTTAGCCTAAAACCAATTATGTAAATTGCCTCTATTGGCTATAAAAGCAACAAAGGAACAGGGGGGAAAACCTTTTGCACACTTTAAAAACCCACCAAACCCCCTTTAAGCAGCACGAAACATTGAAAAGAAAGGGGTTATAATAATGTGGCTTGACTGTGTAAAAACCATTTTAACAAAACAAGCAATTTTAGGACCATCTTTTGTTAAGAGGTTGTCCCTTCGGGTGATCCTCGTGGGTCAGGGTTGGCAAACAGGTGATTTTGCCAGGGGAGGATCGTGCCATCTGTAAAATTTTGCCAGGCCTTTATCGGAATCGGGATCAGCGGCGGTGGTACCGGAGTCGAGATCGGAAGACGTAGCACTGGCCCCCGGACCGGCACTGAGCCCCGGACAGGCAGACGTGGCACTGGGCCCCATACAGGCAGACGTGGCACTGGGCCCTGGACAGGCAGATGTGGTAGTGGGCACTAGATCATCAGCAGACGTGGAGCGGGCACCACACTCACAACATGGAGGTCCGGACGTCGCAGAGGCAGGGGGCCCCCGGATCATCATCAGATTTTGCGGTGGTCCTCTGATCATTAGCAGACGTGGCAGATGGATCCTGAAGGCCTCAACTGTTGCCCTAAGACATTAAGGCAGGTTGAACAGATCAGCAGTCAAAACCCAGACAAGCCTTACGTCCCGAGGCACCAAAAACATACAAAACTGCAAACAGTCCAAGAAAAATGTGAACAAGGGGTGGATTCTTGGGGCACAGAGGGCTTGAGCGACAAAAGGAAAAAACAAAGACCACAGAGCAAACATAGACCAGTAGGCACAAAGGGGTCCCCAAAAAATACAAAACATATTCCAAACAGGGTACTCCTACAGGCAAGCAGCTCCCCCAGAAACAGGATGACAAAGACCAAAACCCAGTGCAGGAATCCAGCATGAACATCAAAATCTCAGGCCCTGAGGAAAACCATATGCAGGGTTATATAGGTTCTCCAGGAAAGAGGATGGGCTTTTAGCTTTGGGGTGGAAAAAGATCAACAATTGCATGCTGGAAAATGGGGCCATTAAAAAAGCAGACAAACGCCCCAGGGGCAAAGGCATAAATGGCACAGCAAAGATCCAACAGTCACCTATACTTTTCCCAAGTAGTGGCTGCTATTTGCTAAATATGATAGATTAACATGATTTTGTAAAAGAACGTATATTCTCCAGCTGCTTTTTACAGCAAACACAGCGCTAGGGGGAAAAATTGTTTTGTCCCTTTTAAATAAATAAATTTCGACACTTTTCTTTTAACTGAATAAGTTTTAAATACAACAGAACAGTTTTCCCCCGTTCAAAACCTTTCATCTTTAATGGTGTTGTTATACACAAATGCAATCAGACTTTTATGTTTTTTTTGCTTTTTTATAAAAAATAGTTTACTTCCATCATCTACGCCATTAAACATGTCTGATGCAAACATTCAGATAGTATACACTTTTGTTTATCTATACAGCATTTTTTTCAAGTAATTCTCATTTGAAAACAATTAAAACATTGATGCCAGATTCAACACGAAAATATGAGATTAAAGAGAGATATGAACTAAACGAGTTGTGCGAGACCGCAACGTTTCGAGGTTTTTCCCGCATGGACCCCCTTGTCAAGCTATCACCACAATACTTCCTTTCTTTATATGTCATACAATTTTAAGGATTGCATACATTTTTAAAAAAACAGATACAATTTTTTTTTAAACAGTTTACTATTTAGTTTAAAAATTTTCCCTAGTCTTTTTTTTAAAAAAATCCCTTTCTTATTTAATCCAAAAATGACTATAAAACTAAAATCTTTCGGGTCCAAACTTTTTGGGGGGGGGGGGGGGGAATGCATTCCAGGATTCCCCATTAACCTGTCGTGCTGGACATTCAAAAAGGTGATCCCAAAAACTTCGCGTTGTAGTAAACGCTTTGCGATAGTATTTTAGTCACTGCCCTCCACCTTCTCTAACACACACCATCTGAGTTCACTGACGTTATGTCTTCGTTGATAAAAGTGCTTCGCCACCGAAGTTTCTCCATATTTTTCTTATCTTTATCCTCAATTTTTTCACTTTTTTCTAGAGACATTCCTACAGATTTTTCCATTTTAGATTTGAGTAATCTGATCTGAGAACGATGTTCATTTATTCTTATGCGTATCATTCTTGTTGTTTGGCCTACATATATTGATCCACACGGACACTTCAACATATATACAACATTCTGCCGCAAACATGTGAAGTATCCCTAATCGGAAATGTCAAATCCCTTTTTTGGGATTGTGTTTTTCCCTCCCCTTTTTATTATACTTGTACAATTTTGACACGAAAAAGTGCCCTTTTTCTGAGTTCTTAAAATACCTTGTCTGGCATGTCGTGTTCCTATATCTGAATGTATGATATGATTAGATATCGATTTTCCTTTGCGATAAACAAAACGTGGATGTTCTCTAAATGGTGACCATATTTAGGATCGTTCTGTAACAAGTGCCAATGTTTCAATATTGTTTTCTTAATCAGTGTAGCATGATTGTCGTACACTGAAAAGAAATTAAATTTTCTCTCTTTATTTTGTTTATTAGATTTTTTAAAACATTCCTTTCTTGGGATACTTTCAACTTCATCCGCTATTTTCTCTATTTCCCATTTTGGGTACCCCCTTTCAACAAATTTCTCCACTAATTCTATTTTATGTTTTTTGAACTCTTTGGCTCTAAGAAACTGGCCCTAGGGTATTGCTTTAATAACTGATGGTGCATGTTGGCTATCATATCACAACAAATTGTTGTGGTCAATTTCTTTAGTGTACAATGTTGTCATTATTCTGTTATTCTTCCTCATTACACAGACATTTAAGAAGGTGACACTCTCATGATCCTTAGTTAGTGTAAACTGTAACAATGGATGTGTGGCATTAATATATGTCATGAATTCTTCTAATTCTTCTACTGTGCCTTTCCAGAGGACGAACACATCGTCCACATATCTCAGCCAACATTTAATATGCCGGCCGAGATCACTGTGGACTATGTGCTCGGACTCAATAGATTTCATGTATATTCCAGCAAAAATGGGCAACTAGCGATCCCATCGCTGTTCCTTGTTGTTGTAAATAAAATTTTGATCAAAATCTAAAATAATTTTTAATTCAAAATTATTTCCATGAATGCTAACAATGCTATCATGTTATTGAAAGGCTATGATCTAATATTAGCTTAGAGTGTACCGCTTCAATCCTTCTATTTGTGTATATTTGTATATAGATTTTTCACATCTAAATTACATAAATATGTTACATCTTCCATTGTTATATCTTCAATAATTTCAAGGAATTGATTGGTATCTTTTAGGTTCCTAGGAGTTTATAAATAAGTTTTGTAAATGACTATCTACAAATGTAGCAATAGGATGTAAAATGGAGCCCACAAATGAGACCAAAGGACGTCCCGGGGGTGCTGTAATTGAATTGTGAATTTTCGGGACTAGGTATAATATAGGGACTCTTGGGTTTTCGACTGTAAGTGATTTAACGATAGTTTGACTGATAATCCCTTGTTCATACGTTTCTTGGAGCCGAAAGCGTTAGATATAGTCACTTTTAGATTAAGATAAGTAAGGTAGTATTTAGATAAAGACTAGGGATAATTTAAAGTAAATAGTAGAACTGTTTAATAAAAATGTATCTTTTTTTTTAAAATGTATGCAATCCTTTAGAAAGTATGAGTATAAAAGGAAGAGGAAGTACTATGGAGTGATACGTTTGGGACAAAGGACGTCCATTGCAGATTAAATCCTCCGAAACGTTTGCGGTCTCGGCACCAACTACGATGAGTATCATTCTGCTCTTTAATCTGCATATTACGATTTTTGAATCTGTTGCATCTAATGGACTATAATTGTCTTTCCCAAATGCGAAATATACATTGAAATAAAAATGCTGCTATAAAAGAAACTAAAAGTGTATACTCATCATGAATGTTTGCATCAGCACATGTTTAATGGCGTCAAGATGATGTGAAGATAAACTACTTTTTATATAAAGTAAATGAAAATAATAAGTCTGATTGCATTTGTGTAAAAACAACACCCCTAAAAAAAATGCATGCAAGGTATTGAACAAGGGAAAATGTTCTGTGTATCTTGAAACATATTCAGTTAAAAGAAGTGCCGTAATTTATTTATTTGAAAGGACTATTTGCATATTTCCCGTAAAGGCACTAGAAGATAAAAATGTCTTTTGAAAAAATAGCAGCAAGCACAGATAAAAGAGCAGAAACACTTACACTGTCTGATGACGAACTGCAGCATTATATGCAACTGAAATGGCAGGCTTTGGCTGGGGACCACTTTATAAAGTTCCCCACTGATTGAAAACTTTACACACTTAAAAAATTTGAGAACTAAAAATAGTTGGCATGCTCAACTATCACGGAAAACTAAGGTACAGAGGATTCTCGAGTTGCGAGTTCATTTAAACCCCCAAAACATTAAAAAATTGATAAAGAGTTAAAGAAAATGGTTGCAAATTTCTAATGATATCTTGACTTAATCTAGTGTTAGCGATTACGTTGGCCATCGACATCTCCCTGGTCATAGTCGACCTCATCGCAAGATATTCGAGTCGATGGTGATATGACGATGAACCCTTAATCTATGGGAGAGCAACAACACCTTCATTTTTACACCCAAACAGGATGGAGAAGCTGGATTAAAATCCACAACAGTCCCAAAAGGACACGTGCTAACATCTTAGGCAACACACTTAGTTATAAAAGCCACAGAAAAAAATCACAGACCATTCACTATCCCGTCTTGCACCACGCATGACCTTAAACCTGCCAACCACAAATTAAAAAATGCCAGGGATTTTGATTTGAACCTCATTTCTTGACTGGCATGAATATCCCTGTCCTGAACGACGCATGAGCCCCAAACCTGCATGACCCAGATTAAAAAGTGCCGGAAAAAGGAGTCTTCAACCCCATTTTAGTTTCACGGACATTGACTATACTGTCGGCACAGCATGAAGCCCCAAACCCGATGACCCAAGATTAAAAAGTGCCGGAAAGGAGTTTTCAACCACCATTTTGTTTCACTGGACCCTTGACTATATTTTCCCCGGGCCACAGATGAAGCCCCAAACCTTCATGACCAGATTAAAAGTGCCGGAAAAAGAGTCTTGAACCACCATTTTGTTGAACTGGACATTGACTTAACCCGGCCTGTACCGAAGAATTAACCAAAACCTTTCATACCCCCAAATTAAAAGTGCCGGGAAAAAGATACAGTTTGAACCGACCATTTTATTTTCACTTACATTGGACTATACCTTTCGCTGGGCAACATCATGAGCACCAAACCAGCATGACCCCCATAATAAAAAAGTTCCGGGAAAAGGAGTCAATCAACCAACCATTTTAGGTTGAACTGGACAATAACTATACCTGTCCTGGACGCAGTATGACCATTAAACCTGCATGACCCCCAGATAAAAAGTGTCCTGGAAAAAGATTCTTTTCAACCACCATTTTGTTTGAACTGAACAGTGACTAAACTGTCCAGTAAAACGCAGCAAGTAGCCCCAAACCTTCAAAGACCCCAGGATTTAAACAAAGGTTTGCCGGAAAAAGGAGTCATTCAATCACCATTTTCAGTTTCCTCTGTACATAGACTATCCCTGTCCGGCCACAGCAAGACCCCAAACCTGTCATGACCCCATATTTGAAAAAGTTGCCGAAAAAGTATTCATTCAACCACTATTTTAGTTTAACAGCACAATAACAATACCTGTCCTGGACCTCAGTATGACCAATAAAACCTGTCTGACCCTCCAAATTAAAAAGTTGCCATGGAAATGAGTCGTAGAACCACCATTTTAGTTGAACTGACATTGACTATACCCTGTCCGGACCGCAGTATGACCATTACACCCTGTCTGACCCCAAATAAAAAAGTCCCCGGAAAGAGACCATTGGAACCACCAATTTAGTTTTCCACTGGACGTTGACTATACCGTTTCCGGCCACATCATTATCCCCAAAACCTGGCATACCCCAGACTAAAAGTGCCGGAAAAAGGAGTCTTTCAACCACCGAATTTAGTAGTAACTGTACAATGACAATACCAGTCCTGGTCCACTCATGAGCCCCCAAACCTGCATGACCCAGATTTAAAAGTTGGCGAAAAAGGAATCTTTCAACCACCCATTTAAGTTTATCACTGTGACCTATACTGTCCCAGTCCTGGTAGCGCAATGCCCCTCCATATCGAGTGCGGACCAATTGAGCTTCACTTTGAAATACTGGTGGTAAACGCTCCTGAACCACCGCAGTATGCCCTTTTATCTCTTCATACTTTTTCTCATTTTACTCAACAGCTTGAGAAATGTGTCCACTGTACTTGATCTCTGCCGGCTGACCGTGCTCCATACGCCATGTCCTACTGAATAACCAACAACTTTGTCAATTTTTTCCCTGTACCTCCCTTGACAATTTCAGAGAATTTTTTTTTTACCACTATTTTGTACATGAAGTTTTTTAGTAGTTTAATTCTAAAAACACATTTTTTAAAATAATGGAAACCCACCCTGTCTTTGTTTTTTTTTTTAATTTATTAAATGGGTTGTCTCAAAAGGGATTGATACTATGTTAAAGATCTTGCAAAAACAAGTCATTTTTCAAATGTGTCCCATTAACATGTCCTACTTTTTTCCCTTTTTTTACAGCACCATCACCCTGAGCCACTCTTGACAAATTTTAAAGAACAAATTTGTTTGAAAACATTTTTTTTATAAAAGACCTGTAGTATGCGCATTCCCAAAACAAAAACCCAAAAATTCCCAAAAAAGACCCGACCCCCTTTTGACAAAGTGAAGAACAATTCTGTTTAAAAAAACATTTTTTTTTTTAAAAAGGACCTGTAGTAAATCTCATTTCAAGCAAAATCCCCCCCAAAAAATTTAAAAGACCCCAGCCCTTTTAAATTTTGAAAAAAAATGCTTTTGGAACAAAATTTTTTAAAAGGACCTGATATGTGATTCACAGCTCCCCCAAAAATTTTAAAAATACCCCTTAGCCACTTTAAAAATTTTGAAGAAAAATGCTTTAAAAAAAAATTTTTTTTTAAAAAAACCTGTTATTGCTTATTCAAAGCACATGACCAAAAAAATTTTAAAAATGACTTCTCACCACTGTTAAAAAATTGTGAGGGAGAAATGCCACTTAGAAGCCACATTTCTGTTCCAAAGGACCATGATTATTGCTGTATCTCAACAGCAACATGACCCCAAAAAAAATTATAAATATGACTTCTCATGCCACTTTTAAAAAATTTGGTGAGGGAGAAATCCATTTAAAAAAAGCCCACATTTCTGTTCCAAAGGACCATAATTATAGCTGTATCTCACGGGAACATGACCTCAAAACCATTGACAATGCGAAACTTCAAAGATAAAGTGATTTAAAATGGAAAAACGGTGTTGTCATGAAACCTTGCTTGCTTTTACATTCTCCTCACACAGCAAAACCACAAAATGAACTGTTGGGAAAAAAAAATATAAAAATTGCAGAAAAGAAATGATCTTTTTTAAAAAAAAGTTTTCAAGAGGACCATTTCTGTTTGAAAGGGGAAAATGTAAAGTAGACCGGCAACTAATCGTGACCACGGCAATTGGGGCCACAACACATCAGAGATCCATGCCTGATCATCTTGATGAAAGTCAAACGATCCACTTTAAATCTGTGGAAAGTCGGATGCGTTTGTCTGTAAGACTCCCTCCACCTGTGCGAAGGTCCGCTCAGATATGACTTTGGCTGCTGGCAGGACAACATCTCTATGGCTGGGCGAGCGAGCTCGGGCCATTCGTCCATTTTGGATACCCAAAGTCTATTGGGCCCAGAACACATACAAAAACAATGGGTTTGTTGAGACACAGATAGTCGTGCACCATGATCTTAAGCGGGTCCTCTGTGTGTTGGATGTGTGCCCTGCATTGCATGGTTGTGAGGGGTAAATAAAGATTGCCAGAGGTCACCCATTAGGCTTCTGCCACCTTGCCTGCGCTGCGCTGCTGCTGCTGCCGCTACGGCAAACTTGGCACACTACTGCTGTCACGTCGCTGATGTTTTTCCACCCGTGACATTTGGGGAACGTGAACCCAACCAACAGATGTCCCATTGATCAATCAGCAAGGTCTCCATTTCCTGCATTTTACTCTCTTTTTGGGTGGGTGGAAGGAAAGTGCTGAGTTTTGTTTGTACCGGAGATCCCAGGGGGTGGCCACCCAGTAACTTTGTTCATTTTGATGGCCTTAATGCGGGGATCATGTGGAGGAAAGGGAGCATCCAAGAAACTCATGTGAGAGATGGAGCCTTGATTTCCCAAGCCCTGGTCGAGGGCACTAGCAAACTGATCTTCCTCATCTTCCTCCTCCGCCTCAATTCGCGCCAACCTCTTTCCAAAGGGCAGGGCCCGTCGGTAACGTCTGTTTCTAGGAATACCTCCTCCTCCTCCGCTCCCTTTCCGAAACAGCTTCAACACAGCCCTTACTTGCCTGAGATGATGCACCCTGAGAGCTGATGCGCCACCTTGCACTAGCCCTGGACCCCGAACCACTGCCTAATAAAAGACCGATGAAATTGTGAAACTTTCGGGCCTTGGGGATTTGATGGAGAGAGATGCTCCGTCCGCATCTGTGTCCTCTCCCCCCTCCGTCGCTGGCGGGACCTTTTTTTTTTCAGAGTGTCCAACGATCGTTCCAGAACTAAGATCACCACAATGCTCAGCTGACAAGGGCATTGTCCCATTGACCATTTTGGGGGCCCTTCTTCAAGACTGGCAAGGATGGTGCAGAGCTCTTTCACCTGCCTCCACTCTCGGTGGCTCAACACCCCGAGGTCCGCACCGCTGCTTGTCAGGCCATGTGCCCTCTTCGTACTGCGTAACGGCATTGCCTGCTGCCACAATCGCGGGAGCATGTGGAGGGGTGGAATTCCAGCGTTTTTCCCACGTCAACAATGAGACGGTTGACGGGGAGGCCGAGCGAGGGCTTCAAACGCAGGCCAGGGGGGAAACGAAGCAGGTGCGAAGGGCGGAAGTGCGAATTTTAGACTTCGAGCCTTCCTCAGCAGGCAGTCCAGACCAGGGTAGCTCTTTAGAAATTTCTGGACGACAAGGTTCATGACATGTGCCAGGCAAGGGATGTGCTCCAGCCTACTGATCTTAAGGGCGGCCAGCAGATTTCGCCCTTTAAAATCGCACACCACCTTGCCGGCAAAAGGGTTTTTGGCACCCAGCCAGCGTTCGGTCTCGTTGCGGAGAGCCTTCCACAGCTTCTGACCTGTGTGTGGATGGTCTCCAAGACAGATTAATTTCAACACGGCCTGGTTTCTCTGGGCACGTGAAACCATCCCTGCGGTTTTGAAGAGCGTGCTCCGAGCCTGAGAGCCACCGTCACCACCAGAGACATCCAACCAGCTCACCCAGTGAGCTGTCACAGAGATATAGCGGCCTTGGCCGTCTTTCTAGTCCATGTGTCCCGGGGGTCCAGATGGACTTTTTCCGGCCACAGATGCCCGACAACGCACTTGAAATTTTAGATGACACGTGGCTGGCCAGTTCAGGGACGGCTTTTCTGGCAAAGAAATGCCTGCTCGGCATCTGGTATTGGGTCTGGCAAGGGCCATGACGTGGCGGAAAACCCCTCGTGTCCACCAACGGAAAGGCAACATTTCCAAGGCCAAAAGCCTGGCAATGCCGACATTCAGGGCCCTTTTTGGGTTTGGATGGTTTGGGGTTAAAGTGTTTTTTTCTGTCCCCCAAACCTGGAAGACAGAAGGGTGGCTGCTAGACTGGCCGCTGTACAACTGCAGTCATCAAACTGTCGGAGGAGAAGGGAAGGATGGTCTCTGGTGGTTGCTGGTGGTACTGGCGACGGTGGAGGGTGAACGGGGGCTGATCCCTGATCATGACTCTGAGAGACATGGCAGCTGAGGAACGCTTGGTGGGGGCAGAGGAGGAGGCGGAGACAGAGGGTGTGACAGTGGTTGGAGGCCCGGCGTCGGTTCTGCCTTTTTTTGGGCCCAAATGTTCCCTCCCCTTTTCAACTCATGCATTAGCTGCATGTGACTAGACATGTTGGTGGTGGTTAACCACCTAAGGTTCTTGGCTCTACTTTTGCGTGTACGGGATAGGTGGCCTGTGACCTCGCTGGGGGAATCAGAGGCTTGGTCAAAGAAGGCCCAGGCTTGAGAGGGCCCCGGACCTTTTTGACGGCGATAAGCGAGGAGCGGGTTTGCGCTGACCGTGGCTGGCGGAATCATACAGCGGGCTTCTGCACCGCCCTCTCCCTTTTTGAGGCGGAACCGGTACTGACACCTACCCCATCGTCTTCCTCCTCGTCCAGTGATGAAGCGCTCGCGCAACAAATTCTGCTTAAAAGACCACATTGGATCTGCAATTCGTCATCATCATCATCAACACAAGTGACTTGGTCGCCTGACATCTGTATCCAGGAGCTGCGGGCTTTCAAGCAAGAGGGACTGCAAAGGCTTGCCGACCGCCCGGATTTTGCCGATTGACCGGGTTCCTTGTCCCCTCTGATGGCATCAGTAACTAGGCGTCAGAGCAGAGAAAATCATCCTCTTTGGCCTCTTGATCTTTTAACATGCCTTCTGACCCCAACCGCATTTTGTCATCAAAGAGGTCTTGGATTATCCACAGTGGGGGGTACACGAGTTGACATTTGGGCTGCTTCATGGTGGACGGATGCTGGTGATGCTGATGACGACATTTGTGCCGTGACTGGGAGGACGAGGAGGTAAGACTGCTGGATGCAGGTTACATTAACCACTGAAGGACAGATTGGCGATGCTGTTCGTTACTGAGATTCACAGGACCCTGACCCAGCGATGACAGCCTGACGGTCCCCCGCAACTGATGATCCGCTGGCATGCGTGTTGTCGCCAGCACTGGAAGGAGCACCTTCTCTCGTACCTCTACCTCCATGTCCTAACCCCCCTTTTTGCTCGCTTACCACCTGAATTTCCATGTTCAGAAATATAAAAATTTGAGAAGTATGGAAAAAGTTTTGGGAAAATCTCTTATTAAAAGACGGCAAATCACAGCTATTCTCAAATCCCTCAAATCAAAAAAAAATTGCTGGGTTCAAATTTAACTGCAAAGTAGATGTACAACAAAGCTTGACTGACCAAAAGTGAAAAAACCCCGTATCTGAAATGTAATTCGATAATAAAAGGTATTTTTTGGCACCTATCAATTCACCTGTGGTGACTACAAAATTGCTGTAATTCAAATTAAAAATGCAAATAGATCTATCACAAAGCTGGGCCCGCGCCAAAGTGAAAAAACATGTATCTGAAAAGTATTCGGATAATAAAACTTATTTTTGGTACCTATCAATTCACCTGTGGTGACTACAAAATTTCGATATTCACATTCAAGTGCAAGGTGCCTCAATGAACAAAGCTGTAGTGCGCCAAAGTGAAAAAAACACGTATCTGTAATGTATTTCGGATAATAAAAGGTATTTTTTGGCACCTATCAATTCACCTATGGTAACTACACAATTGCTGGATTCAAATTTAACTGCAAGGTGGCTCTATCAACAAATCTGGACTGGGCAAAAGTGCAAAAAACACGTATCTGTAAAGTATTCGGATAATAAAAGGTATTTTTTGGCACCTATCAATTCACCTGTGGTAACTACACAATTGCTGGATTCAAATTTAACTGCAAGGTGGCTCTATCAACAAATCTGGACTGGGCAAAGTGCAAAAAACACGAAATCTGAAATGTTTTCAGATAATAAAAGGTATTTTTTGGCACCTCAATTCACCTGTGTTGACTACAAAATTGCTGTATTCACATTTAAGTGCAGGTGCCTCAATGAACAAAGCTGTATTGCGCAAAAGTAAAAAAAACACGAAATCTGTAATGTTTTCCCAGATAATAAAAGATTTTTTTTGGCACCTTTCCAAATTCACCTGTGGTGACTAAAAAAAATTGCTGTTTTCACATTTAAGTGCAAGGTGCCTCAATGAACAAAGCTGTAGTGCGCCAAAGTGAAAAAACACGTATCTGTAATGTATTCGGATAATAAAAGGTATTTTTTGCACCTATCAACCTGTGCTGACTACAAAATTGCTGGATTCTAATTAACTGCAAGTTGGCTATATCAACAAAGCTGGAATGGCAAAATTGAAAAAGAACACCAAATCTGAAAATGTATACTGATAATAAAAGTGGATTTTTTGCCCCTAACAAAGAGACCTGCAGTTACTATAAAAGATGTGTATCCTAATAAAATTTTTCAGGTTTGCCCAATATCCAGGAAAAAATTTCAATAAAAAAACTGTTAATAATAAAGCTATTGCAGTGCAATGCCCTACACTGATCTTGGTGAACTTTATCCAGTATTCTTTATAGAGCTTGTCTGTGTTCGCCCGAGGGCCCCCCCACCCCCCGCTCCCCTCCGTAAACTTTACAGCGGTAGATGCTCCTTTAAAATTCTCTACCTAACTGCATAAAAATCTTCCAACTCTGATCTAACTAAGTTGTAAGGATCACAGCTAACAGTAGAGCTTTCGCTGTGAAGAAATAGAATAATTTCGCTGAGCTGTTTGGACACAGGCAGAGCGCACGTCATCCTGCTATGAGACGCTGAGAGACACTGATCATTAACAGGAAGGGATGTTCTATGTAAAACGAGGTCATGTGATTTTTCCAGCCAATCGCAACAATACACATCCCAGTCATGACGTCGCACACACATCTCACCCTGCTCTATTCTGTAATCTGATTTGCGGGGCCGCCAAATGACAGGAAGCGCCAAAAATGGCGCGATATTAATAGATTATGCACAGATTTTAACCTAAATTATTGCGTGATCTAAAAAATCCGATCAATGTAAATACCGTGCCGATTTCAACTTTGTCGATAATAAACGCTCAACACTACTCGCCGCTGACCGAGGAGATGACCAGGGAGGCGATACCGCGACACTAAGGAGTGGTGTATAAAGTTCCCGGCCGAGCCAGAGTTCAGGCTTAATAGATGATGCACAGATTTTAACCTAAATTATCGCAAGATCTAAAAATTTCGATCGACATAAAAACTGTGCCGATTTCAACTTTGTCGATAATAATCGCTCAACACTACTTAATGCTCCTAACAGTTCAACATCTTCAAATTGCTGTAACTAACATCCGGATAGAAATTGCAAAGGTAGAAGAGGAATTGAAAGACATATTACAGGATACATATGAAACAGTTCAACAGCAAATCAAACAAGAGTTAAATAAAACTAAAGAACAAATCATGGCAATTAAAATTAAAAAATTTGAAAGAGATACAAGGGACTATCAACAGGATAAAGTGTACACATGGGCCCAAGACAGAAGCTTCAAACAAAGAAATCAAAGAAAGGAATACAGGACTCATTCAGACATAGCGTCTTCAGATTCTGAAGCAACACAATCTAAAACAATGACTTTGAGATCAGAAAATAAGCAAAAACCTTTTTTAAAGGACCAAACAGGATCGGATACAGCAAGTGGAGATCAACTGGACAGTCGAGGAGGAGCTATAAAGAAAAAAGTGGTCAAGCAAAATCGAAAAAGGATTTGAACAATCTTGTAGTCAATATTTCATCACAGACACTAACTGCAGACCAACAGAGTGTTATTAATAAGGGTTTAAATTTCGTTCCACAACAACAACGTAACCCGTTTGATTTTGAAGTTGATTTTTTCAAATTTTGTAGAAGCATAAGATTAAGAATGTGTTTTGGTGATCGTCCGAAAATAACGAATGAAATTCCAGCCAAATGTGTGAAAAAAAGCACATATGATCCAGACATAAGTAGCCCGTTACTTACTTCATTCCAGCAGGTTGTTAAAAACGAAGTAATTAAAAATTGGAATAACAGCGGTAAAAACACTAAAGGGAGATATAACATAAGTAAACAAGAACGTGCAGCATTAAAAGAGTTGCAGAAAAATCAGGAAGTTATTATTAAAAAAGCAGACAAAGGGGGGGGGGGCAACAGTAGTAATGGACAAACAAGCATATATTGCAGAAGCTGAAAATCAATTGAGTGATCAAGGCGTTTATAAAATTTTGAAAAAAGATCCAACTGATGAAATAAAACGAGAGATAAATAATATCCTAAAAGAAGCGTATGAACAAGGGATTATCAGTCAAACTATCGTTAAATCACTTACAGTCGAAAACCCAAGAGTCCCTATATTATACCTAGTTCCAAAAATTCACAAATCAATTACAGCACCCCCGGGACGTCCTATCGTCTCAGGTGTGGGCTCCATTTTACATCCTATTGCTACATTTGTAGATAGTCATTTACAAAACATTATTCATAAACTCCCTAGGAACTTAAAAGATACCAATCAATTCCTTGAAATTATTGAAGATATAACAATGGAAGATGTAACATATTTATGTACTTTAGATGTGAAAAAATGTATATACAGATATAGCACAAATAGAAGGATTGGAAGCGGTACACTCTAAGCTAATATTAGATCATAGCCTTTCAAATAACATGAGAGCATTGCTTATGACATTCATGGAAATAATTTTGAATAAAAAATTATTTTAGATTTGGATCAAAATATTATTTACAACAACAAGGAACAGCGATGGGATCGCCAGTTGCCCCCAGTTATGCTGGAATATACATGGAATCTATTGAGTCCGAGCATATCGTCCACAGTGATCTCGGCCGGCATATTTAATGTTGGCTGAGATATGTGGACGATGTGTTCGTCCTCTGAAAAGGCACAGTAGAAGAATTAGAAGAATTCATGACATATATTAATGCCATACATCCATTGTTACAGTTTACACTAACTAAGGATCATGAGAGTGTCACCTTCTTAGATGTCTGTGTAATGAGGAAGAATAACAGAATAATGACAACATTGTACACTAATGAAATTGACCGCAACAATTTGTTGCAATATGATAGCCAACATGCACCATCAGTTATTAAAGCAATACCCAAGGGCCAGTTTCTTAGAGCCAAGCGAATTTGCTCTTCAAATGAGGAGTTCAAAAAATATAAAATAGAATTAGTGGAGAAATTTGTTGAAAGGGGGTACCCAAAATGGGAAATAGAGAAAATAGCGGATGAAGTTGAAAGTTTCCCAAGAAAGGAATGTTTTAAAAAATCTAATAAACAAAATAAAGAGAGAAAATTTAATTTCTTTTCAGTGTACGACAATCATGCTACACTGATTAAGAAAACAATATTGAAACATAGGCAATTGTTATAGAACAATCCTAAATATGGTCACCTATTTAGAGAACATCCACGTTTTGTTTATCGCAAAGGAAAATCGATATCTAATCATATCATACATTCAGATATAGAAACACGACATGCCAGACAAGATACTTTAAGAACTCAGAAAAAGGGCACTTTTTCGTGTTTATCATGTCAAAATTGTACAAGTATAATAAAAGGGGAGAAAATCACACATCCAACAAAGGGATTTGACATACCGATTAGGGGATACTTCACATGTAGCACGCAGAATGTTGTATACATGTTGAAGTGTCCGTGTGGATCAATATATGTAGGCCAAACAACAAGAATGATACGCATAAGAATAAATGAACATCGTTCTCAGATCAGATTACTCAAATCTAAAATGGAAAAATCTGTAGGAATGTCTCTAGAAAAAAGTGAAAAAATTGAGGATACAGATAAGAAAAAATATGGAGAAACTTCGGTGGCGAAGCACTTTTATGAACGAAGACATAACGTCAGTGAACTCAGATGGCGTGTGTTAGAGACAGGGCCGCCATCAGAAATTTCAGGGCCTCATACAGCTAAAGCGTCTGGGCCCACAACCCCATCAACCCTGCTTGCAGCAGGCCCCCTTGTTTCACTGGGCCCCGTACGACAGTACCCCCTGTACTGCCTTTATGGCGGCCCTGGTTAGAGAAGGTGGAGGGCAGTGACCAAACTACTATCGCAAAGCGTTTACTACAACGCGAAGTATATTGGATCAACTATTTGAATGCCCTAGCACCGACAGGTCTCAATGAGGAATGCCGATGGAATGCATTCCTCTAATGAAATTTGGAGCCGAAAGCGTTAGATATAGTCACTTTTAGATTAAGATAAGTAAGGTAGTATTTAGATAAAGACTAGGGATAATTTTAAAGTAAATAGTAGAACTGTTTAATAAAAATTGTATCTGTTTTTTTAAAATGTATGCAATCCTTAGAACGTATGACGTATAAAAGGAAGAGGAAGTACTATGTGAGTGATACGCTTGACAAAGGAGGTCCATTGCGGATAAATCCTCCGAAACGTTGCGGTCTCGGCACCAACTACGATGAGTATCATATCTGCTCTTTAATCTGCATATTTACGATGTTGAATCTGTGCATCTAATGGACTATAATTGTCTTTCAAATGCGAATATACATTACATAAAAATGCTGCTATAGATGAAACTAAAAGTGTATACTCATCATGAATGTTTGCATCAGCACATGTTTAATGGCGTCGAGATGATGTGAAGATAAACTACTTTTTATATAAAGCAAATGAAACATAATAAGTCTGATTGCATTTGTGTATAACAACACCACTATATAATGCATGCAAGGAGAACATTGCATACCTTTGAAACCAAAGCAGACTTATTTTTATTGGTTCTCCTTTGCGCAAAAGATGAACACTGCCGTAAAGGAACATTAAAGTTTGACAGAAAGCCATTCTATGATAGTTTTTCTGTAAGCAATTGTACAGTTACCTCAGTGGAATGGTTTATTATCAAACATTTTTTTTTAAATTCTGAAGTTTTCATGTGATGCTGGTGATAACAGATTAAGTTGTAAGCTTGAAGTAAATGTTTTACAAAGACTGAAAACAGAATGATTTCATCAACTGTACTATACATGGCATATATTTATCTCTACATGGTGCCTCCATTAGCTCTGTGTATTTTTATTAAATTTTTTTGAGTGCGCAGCTGGTGTTACCAGACAGACATGTACTTCATCTAAAGTGTCACATACTGAACAATCACTAGATATTCATATACACTCCTATAACTGTTGTGTTTTTACATTAATGTTCTCATTTGCATGCCATGAGAATTTCTACTTGTGGGAGGTAAAATTGTAGAACAATTTATATTCCTTGTAGATTACTAAAATTATGACATGTTTGAGGCGAAAGGATACATTGTCTGTCACGCTTTTCTTATTGCAATGACACCCAAACTGTTTCTTTTCTAGTATCAGTCACTGTGCCCACATAACAGTGTCCAAAAGTTTGGAAATTAAAAAGAGGAATGGGTATGTGGCACACTGTTTCTGTAACAGAGACTGCCACTACTTTCAAGTGTGACCCAGGCCTATAGTTCAAAAGCAACTTTAGTTTAACAGCAACCGTTAACAATTAAAGGGAATGTGTCATAAAAAAATACTTATTAATTAACTTACGTTTTTATGTTAAATACATTTTTTAGGAATTTTAGGTTATTTATTTTTTTTTTCCATTTCACTTTCAGTATCTTTTAATAATACTTAATTCCCTCAGTTCTCACTTTGGCCACTAGGCCTAATAATAGTCTGACACTTCCTGTTCTGTAGAAAGAGATTTTCAGTAGTCTGCTCATTATCAGTAAAAGCAGGGTCAAACTGAAAGAAGACACCAATGTATATAGATAACACAGGACCCACCAGTCACAATAGGAGATAGTCACAGCCAATGACAAGAAAACTCTCCTATAGAAGTCAATGAGACTGAGTCTGTCTTAGGGCTCCTATGTCCGTGAACCTGCTGTAAAGTATCTCTCTGACTGCTGTTAAGGTAGTGCAGGCAAGAATGCTGCCCCCACAATCATATATAGACGACTGAATTGAGAAATCTACAATCAGAAAAAAAACGGCTAAAAAGAAAAGAATATGGATCAGGGTTTTGTTTTAGTAAGTAAAAAGAAAAAATTGGCAACAGATTCCCTTTAAATGTAATTTTTAAAAAGAGTATTCCCATCATAGACATTAATGGCATATTGATAGGATATAACATCAATGTCTGATAGGTGTGGGTCTCAGCACGCCACTCGGCTGCACTAGGAACTCATAGTGACTTCAGTGGGACAGTTCCAGCCATCTCTCCATTCCAAATGGAAAGGTTTCAAGATTTGTTTTTGAAGGTGCGGTTGCCAGAGGTGGAACTTGATGGCATATCATATTGATATGTAATCAATGTCTATGGTATAACCAATGTCTAAGAGGTTATCCAGCCTTATGTTTGTATCACCAAGGAACTATATAATGAAGTAACTAAACTTTTTAAAATACTTCAAAGCAAATGTATTAATCCTGTCAAAGTTAGACAATGTAAACTTAGACCAGGCAGTCTAAGAATGCATGAGAACCATGCAGGAGAATGAGAAGGATGACGCTTGCTTCATTTCAATAGGAGCTCCCGAATTTAGCCAAGCACACACACTTGGCTATATTCGAAACTGTGAAAGAGGACGACAGCTCCTTGTGCCCCCCCTCTTCATTCTCATGTACGGTTGGCTCACAAATGAGAGCCAACCTGAGCAGTGGACTTTACTTTGTGGAAACAACCCTTACAATTTAGTTGGGTGAGGCTATATCTGGCGTTCCTCAAAGATATTTTACGTGAACAAATTATTTTATCTGTTGTGAATATATTGAAATAAGAGCATTATTCAGTTAATAACAAGTATGAATAGTTTGCACTAAGTTTTTGAATTATTGTTACTTTGCAGAAGCTTATAATACATGGAAAAAACAACATGCTACTGAACATTGTATACAGGAAGAATACAAAGGACATTTGTATGTACATATAAGGGTTTTCTTAGATGTATTTATTTCAGGACCGCAATTGCTGTAGCTTATTGGCATAAAATAAAAACAAATGTTATATTTTAATAAATCAGATGTTTATGTATGCCAATTATGTAATGTGTTTTTTTTTGTAAAGCAGCCAAAGGGGGGTGTTTTGAACTTTTTATTTTTAGAACTTTATGTATTGTATTTATAGTTTTCCTTGTTAAGTGTCATGATGAGAGGGGGGAAGAATGCACTCCAATTGGACCCCATCAACCCCCAAAACCTTCCCAAAAAACTCCCTTTTTAATGTAAAATAAGAGGTTAAAAAAAATTTTGAAAAGGGGGTTTCCTTTAATTTCTTTTTTGGCCAACCTTGGTGGGGGAATACCAGTTTCGGCCAATTTCCCCTGTGGGCTGGGCCCTTGGGTTTGGAAACCTGTCCACAACTGGTTTTGTTTTAAGTGATATGTCATGAAAATTTACTATATACTGTTTTATGTTTTTTAACTGGCAGGCAAAAAGGAAGGGGTTACAAGCCTTAAAACATTTACAACACTACCCGCAGTCCCCTTACAGGTTTTAGGGGGAACTGTAGGCAGTGTCCCTTTCCACTTATTCTAAAAAATCTAAAAAAGTGGGTGGAGCAGTTTCCCACACACAAAACCTAGCTGTAACGGGAAAAAGTGAAGCCCAGTTGATTGAGCTGTTGTAAGTGAAAGGGCACTGCTGCTTGCTGTTCTGTGAGAAAGGCCTGATTTTCCCAGAGAAGCCTGGCTAATATTTAAAAAAGGGGAAAGAGATAAAAAAAGGGAAAGGAGAACTGAGAGAAAGAGAGAAGAAAAAGAGAGAGTTTCTAAAGGGAAGCATCTACAGAAAATACAAGGTACCCCAACTGTCAGGGGAACCCAAAAAAGGATCAGGAGCCCTAAGAAAAAGGGACTTAAAGTGCTTTTGGGAAGCAAGATAACGGGGCCCCTCTGAAACCATCCTTACTGCAGTTTTCAGGGGGTAGGGTTTACTTGGCCCCCTGGATTACCTCTAGGAAACCGAAATTTTTGGCTTAAAAGGGCCCCGGGGGTAGTATCCTCCCAAAGGGAGAAAGCTCCCTATCGGACAGGGAGGGAAAGGGGCTCAAAGCTCCATTGGGGAAAAAGATCCCAGGGTCATAAGGGCCCCCCGGCGTCCCCCAAGTGTGAAAACCAGGGTCCCGAGGCCCAAACCCTCCTCCACACACCACCTCTCTCCAAAACCCCACAGTTTAAACCCCTTCAAGGCCAACCACTTTAACAAAAGTAACAAATGGACTGTTCAAAAGTGGCCTTTTAGTTCCCTTTAGTAAAGAGTTTTTTTTATTTCTGCCTCCCCCCCCCTTGGGCTCCCTGTTTGGGCTGGGCCCACTTTCACCACCCGTCATCAAGGGGCCCTATTGCCGGGCAGCATTTTTTGGGGGTTTGGCCCCGGGGGGGAAAAACAGGTCCATACCAAAGACCACCTTACCAAAGCAGGTGAAAACCCCCCCAAAAAAGTTTTTTCAAACGGGCCCCCCCCGAAAAGAAGAGAACACAGGGAAGCCCCCAGAAAAGTAACCCCTTTCCCGTGGAACCCTCTGCCCAACCCCGTGACCGTACAATTCCCAAAAGCCCTCCTCAGGGACAAACACACTCTCACTCTGCACTCTTTAGTGTGTCCCCCCCATTTTCCCGAGCTAAAACCTATTAAAAGGAGAGGCCCCAAACCACCAAAAAACCCCCCTCCCTCAACACCTCACCCCCACCCCTCTCATTCCACCCCCGGCTCGCGCCCAAAAAAAACAAGACTGATTTTAAGGGGGTAAACTTAAAGGGAACTGTTTTTTTCCCAGTGGGGTTTTAAATTTTCAATGCAATGAGAGAGAACATAATAAAATATAAAGAGACCCAAAAACTTTCGTAAAAAAGCTTAAATTTATACGGAAGTACAACTGTTTTTAAAAAAAACCCCATGCCAAAAGGGGGGCAGGGGCACCATTTAAACCCAAAAGGAAAATATTATAAAGGGCCCGAAGGGCAAAATAGGGGAAGGGAAAACGGTTGCTACGGCCCTTACTTTAACCCCAAAAGGAAGGGGGGCACAACGAGGTCTGGAGTGGGCTAAATTTTACAATAAAAACACAAAAAAGGCCATACTTTTAAACCTAATGGGGGGACTGAAGTTTTAAGCCCAGTAGGAAACAACAAATGGCCCCCATGCTGCTTGGGGAAAAAAAGCAGGGGCAATAATTGCTGACATATCTCACACACCCCCCCCAAAGGGGGACAAATTTGATGATAAAAAATTGCCATTGGGAATTTGATCCCTAATTTACACCAGTATGCAAAAAAAACCCGAGAATAATACATTTGGGAGAGCACAAAAAAGCAAAAATCTATAAAACAACCACTCACACAGCCCCCCCCTTTTTTATATGAGGGGGGGTTTTGTTGGGATTATAAATTGCATATAATAAGGGGGATACTGAGGGGTTTGCCATTAATGCAGAACCTGTTTGGGGCCCATTCTGGCCCTTAAAAGCTTAAAAACCCACAACTATTCGATTGGGCGGGCTGCCCAGCACTTTTTGGGTGTCCAACACAAAATTACAGCACCACCTGATCCCCAGTACTTTTGGGCAAAAAATGACATACTGGAAAAATATCAAATATGAGGTATTAGTTGATACAGTGGCCATGGTACGCAAGCTACACTAACAATTTACAGAAAAATCACAGAAAAAATGGGACATAATTTACTCAAAAACACAGCAAAAGGCCATAATTACAGCTTAAAGGCTGAACTGAAGATTAAGCCAAGTAGGAGGCAACACTGGCCCCTATGCTACTTGGGAAAGATAAACAGGTACAGCTATTTGCTGAGCAGTAGTTCACACACCCCTACACTAGGGGGACAATTAGATGATAAAAAAATTGCACATTGAACTGAATTTTACATTGGTGGGGCACTTTATCCCTTATTTGCATCAGAATACCTTGTCCCATTTCTGCTTAGTATACATACATAAAGGAATTCTCATAGCTAAATTCTACTATCCACACCTTTCAGGCAGAGCCATATTCTTTGCCCTTCATTACATTGCAGGCTGAAACATTTAAATTGTAATGTTTTCAAAGCATTCTTCTAGCTGATGGAAGTTATTAAACATGTGTTTTTGAATTCTTACATGCAGTAACTGTATGCAGTCTTACTATTTTTAGCTCTTTAGCTCAGCAGTTTGTCTTTTAGACCTAGTGTGCCTTTATTTTCTGGTACAGAAAGTAGCCGTCAGCTTCCATTTTCAGTCATACTAGCACTCATGGGACTAGCCTTCCATCACCTGGTTAGAGAACAGACCGTTCACCTTACTTTATAGTCCACAATGTGTTTTTTTTTTTCTTTTACATGTAATTCTAACTTTTGTGAGGAAAAGAGTTTCTGGCATTGGTAGATATACTTAAATTACTTTTGGCTGTTACATGGCTATAGAGAGATGGGTTCCATATCTCTTAAGGTGCTCTTTTACACTAAAATCAATATTAAATGTATTTGTATGATATGTACATGCTAAAGTCATAAAGAGTAGTCATCATGGACAACATTAGGTTGTGTTCCCACGGCAGTATTTTGGTTAGTATTTTGCAACACTATTTGCAAGCCAAATTGGGAGTAAATCTAAAACACACAATAGGCAAGACTTTCAGTTACACTTTTTCTCTCCGTTCCATTCCTGGTTTTGACTTACAAATACTAATGTAAAATACTGAACAAAACTTTGCAATGTTAACCCAGCTTTAGTTGTTCTCCATGGAACCACTCACCTGCCTTGTCCAAACAACTGATTTTGCAGAATATTTTTTTTTAACTACTAATCTACCATGTAGCAACTGCTGAAGTACAAATAACAATACATCTAATAGAGCACATTCAGCAATAGAGCACATTTTCTATTGTGGTTGTGAAATAAATCTGCAGTAAAATACACCCAAATATGTTGTATTTTAGTGCAATTTAAGTGCAGACATATGTTTATGTGTTTTAGACACTTTTGTGGCACAACTGGGTATGGCATAGAATTTTAGTGCAAACTAATCCAAATTGTGTTTAGTCTAAAAAAACTAAACAAGACGATAGGGGGGGGGGGGGCAAATAGATTAAACTGTGTAATCCACTATAATAAATTTGGCACATCCTTACACTGCCTGTCTGAGTTTACACTCTCTCAGTTTTAGACATCAATGGGTGGTCTTGGTTCGGAAGAGCTGTAGTGGCCTGAAACAGAACCTTGTTCTGTCTTTCTGTTTCATGAGTAGTTAAAGCCACTACAAATTGCTCATTAGTCCACCCCTCTATGCCTAGTTTCCCACTGTGAGCTCATATATTTAAATCCCAGACATTTCTTTATTTCGTTCTATTGTAATTGTTCTTGTGTTTCTCCTACAGTATTCTATTCCAAAACTGTATATTTCTTGCATTTACTTTGCCCACTGTTAGAGCAACAAGGAGTTAAATCAGCTAGTAACCTGATTGGATAAGTGGCTCAGCCATGTCAGCCAATCAGGGGAGCTCTCTTTGCAGCCTCAGAATAATGGTCTGGGCTGGAAAGTTCCAGAAGCAGCGAGTGCAGCACGAGGCTCCACAGAGAGCACACAGCCTGGCTGCGGCCTAGTATCTTTTCAGCTTCTAAATTCAACCTGTATCCAGCAAGCAACGAGGATTTCCACAGGCCTACTTAAGTTTTCAGTAGGACTACCCATATATATTATTTAAGAGCCTACTGTCCAGTCGGAAGTGTGTTTGAGATTCCCCCAACTCCGACTAATTTTGTCCTGGCTTCCATGTCAGTGGTCCATGCGTCTTCCACCTGTAACCAGAGTGCGTTGGCAGCGTCAATTTCTCAGGTCTTAAGTTCAGTATTTTTCTCACCCGTGCCTCGTATAGCTGAAGGCCTCACCTCTGGATCAGGTCTGAAACAACTCGTAACTACCCTACTACTACTCCCAATGTCTCAAGATTCTAAACTACTATTTCCAGAGCATACCTGCATCTCTCCCACCAGTACTAAAGTGCTCATACAGCTCCAAGACTGATTACTCCTAATTGCGCCTTAAAAAAGCTGTATTTTACCGTGCCATACCCACGAGAGACTGTACCAGCATAAGTCTGTATTATCCCAACCGTTCCAGCTTCTTGTAAAGCAACTGTTACCCTCAAGCCTACGTTTGCAGTGACTGTCTCAGCTGTGGACGTTGTGTGGGGTTGGGTAGCAGGGAACATTCTTGTGGTCAGGCAGGACTTGGGAACAAGGGCCACCATATACCCTCGTGCCATACCATCGCCAGTGACAACCTTAAAGGCCCACAGTCCCAGTCACCCGGCTTGTCGCAAGTGGCGTCACCGAACAGGATTTATAGCACCTCTGTGTCCTTTCTTTTGCTGTGGAACTACAAGTACCAGCATTGCTTGGAAACCCCATAAAGATTAAGGCCTGCTTTACTCAAAGAGGCGGAGCTCTGAAGTCATGCTTAGTGTGTTTTCACTCCTGTTGATCTGTCCAGCTGTTGTTGTGCCAATTGCCGCTATTTTATTTTATTGGGACCTCTAGTCTCCCAAGTTATAATGGAGAACCTCACACCTTTGCAGGGTTTAAAGAGAAAGTGCTCTGCACTCTCGAACTTGTCTCGCCTTCTCCTAATCAGCAGGTTCAGTTGCTTCTAGGACAACTCGAAGGTCCAGCTGCAGAAGAAGTACGCTCTTGGTCGGACACTGAAAAAGCCAGCGTGCAACAGATCCTCACCCGTCTACACAAAGAATTTGAAGTACAGTCGTCTACAGAGGTTCGTTTAAAGCTCTATGACAGACATCAGAGACCAGGTGAGACTTTAAGGGACTATGCACTTGCACTACAGTCCGCATACAGAGCTCTGCAACAAGTTGATACCATATATCCCTCAGCTGCTGACAGCTTAATCACTGACCGATTCATTGAAGGAGTGGACTCTAGACTAATACAGAGCCAGTTACGCATGCTAGCAGCCCAGAATCCCAACATGTCATTTCTCGACTTCAAAGCTCTAGCCCTATGAGTTATAGGAACTGACTCACCCTGTACCAGCTATCCTCCTATTCCGTATTCCCCAGATCTGGCTGGTGGAATTCCTGTTATTTCACCACTACTTACTGTTTCACCCATGCAAGCTATTCAATCTGCACAGACTTCTACACCCAGTAGTACCACTGTCACTCCAGACGCACTTGCTCAAGTAATGGATTCACTTTGTCAAGCTCTAAAGGAGTTAAGGAGACAATCTTTTACCTCTTCCCGTGAGTCATCTGTAAGTAGGACATTGTCTCCGGAGCCCCGCTCTCGCCGTCCAAACCCGGATAGGACTCCGCCTGAAAGGTCTCCATCACGTGAACGTCCCTACTGCACCTATTGCCGTTGTCCGGGACATCGCAAGTCTCAGTGCTTTCAGTTAAACCCTCAGGGCCGCCCCTCGGGAGGTAACTCCAAGGGCCCAGAAGGACAATCACAGTGGATTTCACGGTTTCTCTCGAAATGCCCGCATGTAACTATATGGGTCGACGTTGTTCCTCTTGAAGCCCTAGTTGACACTGGTTCCCAAGTAACCACTATTCCAAGGAAACTTTTTCTGGGGAAAACTTTGGGGAAATTTAGTGTATTGGGGTCATTTTGGTAGACCAAATTTGTTTAATTGCCGGTAATGGTCAGACCCATTCCCCAAGTAGGCTCCCGGGAGCCTACCATCCAAATTGGTGATTGTAAATTGCCACGAAAGGTGTTATCTTACTGAGGCTCAGGGAGATAACGCAGTTACAGTGTTAGGCATGAATGTCATACGCCATGTTTTATCTGAACTGTTAAATGCTTTGTATGCCTCTTTGTCATCTGCTTCTTCCCACTATAGGCAAGCTGTCCAGCGAACCATTATAGCGCTCTTCGCTCAGCTGAAGTTTGCCAACAACCGGGGAGAAATTTTTCGTGTCCGCACTAAAGATGTTCGCCGAATTACCCTCACAGCTAACAGTGAGACCCTCATCTGGTGTAAAGTTCGCCCAGGCATTGACAATGCTGACTACGAAGCCCTCTTTGATTTCATCCAAATCAATGGTCAACCTCTTGTGAAAGCAGCCAGAAGTGTCGTGACCATCTCAAATGGCCAAGTTCCCGTTCGGCTTATCAACCTCAGTGATTCACCAATAGAGCTCCACAAGTTCACTACAGTTGCTATGCTGTATCAGCTTGACCCAGAAGACCTTGTGAATGAAGAGAAAATTGCCTATCAGTAGTCCATCCAAGCTTCCTCCGGACTCTAACAAAGCTCAGACCCACTGGTGTGACAAACTTACTATTGGAGATGCCAATACTCCTATGGAATACATCAATGGTGAAAACCAAAGGTTTGCAAAGGGCGACACCATGAAGCTTTTCAGTAAGCACCCACTTGCCCTTCGGCAAGACCAACCTGACCCAAACACAAAATAAATACTGGTGATCATCCTCCTATCAAGGAGAAACATTGACCTATTCCACCTGCCAACTATCAACAAGTTAAGAAGTTGATCAAAGAGATGTAGGACGCCAAGGTCAGCCAGGAAATTCAAGGCCCTTGGGCCGCACCCATTGTCCGGGTAAGGAAAAAGGACGGTAATATTCGCTTCTGTGTCGACTACGAAAAACTAAACAAATCACTCACAAAGATGCATATCTGTCGGGGACCGGGGGGCCCCCGCGATCCCCCGTCCCGGGTCGGGGGCACAACCCGTGGTCCCCGCACGAGCGGCACCGCCGCCCGCATGTCCGGGTGGTGGGCACGGTCCCCCCACCGGCCCGGGCCACCTTCTTATTTTAACCGGCCCGCTCCTGTCTCTGCTCCAGCCTCCCGGCGCCGTGTTCCCGAAATCTAAGGGCCCCTGCGGCCCGGCTCTGTGCACTTTAAAGGGCCAGTGCACCAGTAAGTGGCTATTGCTGGTCACTGCCCTTATTTAAGCCTGCCCCTTTCTGGGGCTGTTGCCAGATCTTTAGTGCCATTTAGCCTACTGAGAAAGCGTTCCAAACCCTTTGGGTTCTAACTTACCGTGTCCCGGGTACCATTAGCTTCCGTTCCTCGACCACGAATATTGCCTCCTGTCCTGACCTACTTCCTGTCCACGACCACGAACTATTGCCGCCTGCCCTGACCTTCTGACTGTCCACGACTACGACCTGCTGAGATTTGCACCACGCTATACTTCGGCTGCCACCGCAAGCAAGTCACGTCAGGGGTAACGACCTGGTAGACTCCCGCCGCAGCAAGTCCATCCCGCTTTGCGACGGGCTCTGGTGAAAACCGGGACCTACTTAGATTCCGTTTCCTGGCGTGGCTTACGCCATGGCTTGTGGCGGTCCAGTGGATCCATTTCTACGTCTGGGTACGTGACAATCCTCTTCCCCGTATCGAAGAATCCATCACTGCTTTGGGCTCAGCTGCCTATTTCTCCACTCTCGACTCACTAGTGGTTATTGGCAAGTTCTGTGGCTTTGAGGACAGAGAGAAGACGGGAAATTTACCCCCCCCAATGCGACTCTACGAGTTCATGAGTATGCCATTTGGGTTATGTAACGCCCCTGCTACTTTCCAGCGATTAATTGAAAGGTGTCTTGGTCTCGTCTACTTCCAAAGTGTCTTGCTCTATCTTGATGACGTCATCGTGTATTCACACACCAATGAAGACCACCTACACCATCTTGCAGAAGTGTTCCAGGTTTTCTTATTGGATCATGGCATCAAGATAAACCCTCCAAGTGCCATTGCTAAGTCACGGTCAACTACTTAGGCCACGTCGTCAGTGCCAACAGAATCCAGCCTGACCAAGAGAAAATCTCTGCAGTAAAAGATTGGGACACTCCAAGAACGGTAAAAGAAGTCAGAAGTTTTCTCGGTTTTGCCGGCTATTATCGCCACTTCATAGTGCACTTTGCGCAGGTATCTGAACCACTCCATGAGCTACTTCGTGGTTGCCCCCGAGAGAGTTAAAACCGAAGACTTGCTGTCAACTGGTCTGAACGTCAAGAAGTAGCGTTCCAAACATTGAAAGCCTTGCTGAAATCACCTCCGATTCTGGCCTATCCTAACTATGATCATCCATTCCGTCTCTACACAGACGCCAGCTATCAAGGCCTAGGAGCTGTACTGTCACAGGTTCAGGACAACGAAAAAAGAGTCATTCTTACGGGCCAGCCGAAACTTTAAAAGGAGCAGAGAAGAACGACAATTTAATATAGCTCGTTCCCAAACTTTGAACTACTAGCTCTAGTGTGGTCCGTCACTGAGAGGTTTAAGGACTATCTTGCAGCTACACCGTTCACCGTGTTCACGGATAACAACCCTCTGGCTCACCTCCACACTGCACGGCTCGGTGCCCTCAAACAACGTTGGGCGTCAAGATTGGCGAACTTCAATTTCAAGATAAAGTATCGCAGTGGTAAAACCAATGTGAACGCTGATTTACTGTCTCATCTGCCCAAAGGTGAAGAACCACCTGAAGAAAACAATTGGGAAGATGTTGAGATGCCTCCCTTCTATCAGAGGTTTGCTACCCAGAATGCTCTTGCTGCGACTCAAGCTGACAGAGTTCCTCAACAAAAGTCTGATCCCTTCCAAGAATCAGTGACGAGTCCTTGGAGAAATCTTTGACTACCTCTCTACCGGTAGGATCCCTATAAGACTTAGAAGACCATACCCTGACATTGAACTTAGATGCCTATGGAGGCAGAGAAAAAGGCTTTTCATCAACAAAGGCCTGATCCTTCGGAGCTCTCTAGATCCTGTCTCGGGAGAAAGACTCCATCAAATGCTCATCCCCTGGCGTGATGCTAAAATTGTGCTCGATGCCTATCACGACCAGTCCGGCCATTTCGGTGTCCACAATACCGAGTCTACTATCCGCCAGAGATTCTACTGGATAGGCATGAGGATAGGCATTGAGAATTGGTGCAGCGAGTGCCCAGCTTGTAATCTGTCTAAAGCCGGAAGAAAAGACGCCAGAGCACCCTTACACCCATCACCCTCTCACAGACCAAATGAGTTAGCGCCTAGACCATGTGAAATTGGCTCCTACCCGATCCGGTTACACTTATGCTCTAACAATGGTAGACCACTACTCCAAGTGGGTTGTCGTGGTTCCAGTAAAGGACTTAACAGCTCGAACAACAGCCATCACCTTCTACAGAGAATATGTCAAGCATTATGGATGCCCAGAAGCAGTATTGACTGATCGTGGACCTGCTTTTGAGTCCCAACTCTTCCAGGAACTTTGTAATTTCCACGAGTATAAGAAGCTCCGCACAACAGCCTATCATCCACAAGGGAATGGTCTCTGTGAGAAGATCAGTCAGGTGTCCATCAACATGCTGCAAACAGCTTTAGTGTCTAAAAAGGCAAAATGGCCACAATTACTGGATGAGTTAATCGAGATCTACAATAACACAACTCATTGTTTCACCGGCTACTTACCTTATTACTTGATGTTTGGTCGTCAAGGACAACTCCCTCAAGACAGAGCTCTCGGAATCCAAATTCCTGACTCATTAATTTCCCTTGATAACGCCGACTGGGTCACTGAGCACCAAAGGCGAATCCAAGAAGCGAAAGAGATTGTTGATAGACGGATGGAAGAAGCACATAGGAGACAAGAGGAATCCTACAATCAGCGAGCTACTGCCACACCACTAAAGGTGGGAGACCGAATATGGCTTAAAAAGTACCTTCGCTCAGATAAACTAGATTCTTTGTGAGAACCTGAGCCATACACTATCACGGCTTTACCTTTTCCTGAATCAGATGTCTATGAAGTCAAAAAACCTGGAATGGCTCCTCAGACAGTGCACCGAAATAGGATTAAGTTGTGTACCAAAGAAGACCTTCTCGTCATGTCCTCTTCTTCACAGCCACCTGTCAGAGTTTGTACGCCCTCCCCAGTGGTCCAAGTTCCATCTAAAGAACCTTCTTTGGAAGACACTCTGCGAGTTACTTCGTTTATCATCCCTGGATGCTACCAGTGGGTGCCCATGCCTGTATCAGTTTCAACTCCCCTGTCTGCTCCAATGACAGTCCCTGTTCCAGTTTCACCTGCTGCTTCTGTCTATGTTCCAGCGCCAGTCGAGGCTCAACCCCCATGCTCCTGCTCCAGCATCTGAAAAGGGAGATCCCATCCTGAGTGGTCAGAGCGCTTACAAAAGGAACTCTACCTGCTCGCTACCAAGAATAAAGACTGTATGTCATTTCTTGTATATATACTTTGCCTTATATATATGGTTAAGTCAGATAGTTAGTAAGTTCAAATAACGTTACAAAAACCCCCCAGACACCTGGTACTTTTATACATTAAAAGCCCAATTTCATGGACGATGAGTTTATTGCCGACAGAGACTCTATCGCTATATTGGACATTTCTCAGTTCAAGCCTAAGTTTCCATGTTATTTATTGTAATTTTAATTTTGTTTACCATATTCTTGCTTTGCCAATGGTTACGTTATATTTTCTCCTCAGTAGTCCTCCATTCACATAGTCGCCGAGGACGGCTCACCTTCAGAGGTATGTAGTGGCCTGAAACAGAACCTTGTTCCGTCTGTTACATGAGTAGTTACAGCCACTACAACTCGCTCGCTAGTCCACCCCTCTATGCCTAGTTTCCCACTGTGAGCTCATATATTTAAATCCCAGACATTTCTTTATTTCGTTCTATTGTAATTGTTCTTGTGTTTCTCCTACAGTATTCTAGTCCAAAACTGTATATTTCTTGCATTTACTTTGCACACTGTTAGAGCAACAAGGAGTTAAATCAGCTAGTAACCTGATTGGATAAGTGGCTCAACCATGTCAGCCAATTAGGGGAGCTCTCTTTGCAGCCTCAGAATAACGGTCTGAGCTGGAAAGTTCCAGAAGCAGCGAGTGCAGCACGACGCTCCACAGAGAGCGCACAGCCTGGCTGCAGCCTAGAATCTTTTTAACTTCTAACTTTAACCTGTATCCAGCAAGCAACGAGGATTTCCACAGGCCTACTTAAGTTTCCAGTAGGACCACCCATATATATTATTTAAGAGCCTACTGTCCAGTCGGAAGTGTGTTTGAGGGTCCCCCAACTCCGACTAATTTTGTCCTGGCTTCCATGTCAGTGGTCCATGCGTCTTCCATCTGTGTGCGTTGGCAGTGTGCGTTGGCAGCGTCAATTTCTCAGGTCTTAAGTTCAGTATTTTTCTCACCCGTGCCTCTTTTAGCTGAAGGCCTCACCTCTGGATCAGGTCTGAAACAACTCTTTCTACCCTACTACTAAATCCCAATGTCTCAAGATTTCTAAACTACTATTTTCCCGAGCAATACCTGCATCTTCCCACCAGTTACTAAAAATGCTCATACAGCTCCAAGACTGATTACTCCTAATTGCTCCTTAACAAAGCTGTATTTTACCGTGCCATACCCACGAGAGACTGTACCAGCATAAGTCTGTATTATCCCAACCGTTCCAGCTTCTTGTAAAGCAACTGTTACCCTCAAGCCTCCGTTTGCAGTGACTGTCTCAGCTGTGGACGTTGTGTGGGGTTGGGTAGCAGGGAACATTCTTGTGGTCGGGCAGGGCTTTGAAACAAGGGCCACCATATACCCTCGTGCCATTTCCATCGCCCGTGACAACCTTAAAGGCCCACTGGCCCAGTCACCCGGCTTGTCGCAGAGCCATTTCTTGTTAGTAGATTCCTATTTTTATTATAGTATATAGCGAAGTTTTTGGGAATCCTTCTCTATGTCATCCATATTCTCCAATAAAACTAGTTTGAAAAACTTGGATGGAGGTTGTCAAAATTAGACGACTTCTTTCTTGTCTAAAAATGTTCTCTATGCTGCATTTTATTTTAAATAATATAGTGTCATATGCAATTTATTTATTTCTTCATTAGAAAACTGCCAGATAACTTGAAGTGAACTGATCTGAAACTGTCGATCCAAAGCATCTAAAAAGAAAATGGATTCAAATCAAGTTCCACATAAAAGATGACCATGTCAACTCCTATTGCAATATACTAGTGTATCTAAGTGTAAAATGAAGGCACATATGGAGCATATCTAATGTGACAATAGAAGAAGTCTGCAAGACAAATTACACTTGTTATGTCTAAAAATAAAATGGTATTTCAACCTTCTTACTAGCAGGAGCAGGATTTACATAATTAATGTGCTGATATTTATTGCATTTTTATGTACACAATTAAATGTTGTAAGCACTCAGTTGGCACAGTAAGAAATAATTAGTGCAATTAACTAAAAAAAGAAATAACTACATATTATAATGAGCAGAAACAGAAGCTTATTGCTATAAAATATTATATGTGCCGTATCTGCACAATGTGCTAGCTTTCTTATGCAGTCACTTCATCATTACATCCATTTCTTAACTTTATACAATGTAATTAAAATTTCCTCATACAGCTAACTGAAAGCCTAGAATATGGAATATTTCGCTCGTTGCAAATAGCATGTATTTGCCTTGCACGTCATATGATTATGCTACTCTGCAATTGTTTAGGATTTCATCTTATTAATTTTCATCTTACAAAACAATTTTTATCAAAACATTTATTATTGCTTTGAATCTTCTTCTACAATGTTGAGTGTTTATTCATCACTATCCAGATGAGATGACTTATAAATGAGCCCATTAACTGACAAGGAAAACTGAAAGACTAAAAGGTGGATAAAGCTGTAGGATGAGTTGTACAGTTGAAACAAGAAGTTTACATACACTATATAAAAAGACACATATGCATGTTTTTCTCACTATCAGACATAAAATCAGAATAAACCTTACCTGTTTTAGGTCAATTAGGATTACCAAAATTATTTATATTTGCCAGATGCCAGAATAATCAGAGAGAGAGAATTTGTTTAAGGCAATTTCATTGCTTTCTGCAAAGGCAACAGTTTACACACACTAAGATTACTACACCTTTAACCCTTTAAGGTCTAAGCCTGTTTTGGAGTTAAGGACCAAGCCCTTTTTTTCAAATCTGACATGTGCCACTTTATCTGTGAATAACTTTTCAACACTTTTACCTATCCATGTGATTCAGACATTGTTTTCTCGTGACACATTGTGCTTTAATTTAGCAATTAATTTTGGTCGATAAAATCCTTGTTTAGGTGTGAAAAATATCGAAATTTTGTGAAAATTTTGAAAAATTTGCCATTTTCAAAGTTTAAAAATTTCTATGTGCAAGACACATAGTCACACCAAACAAAATAGTAAATAATGAACATCGCCATATGTCTACTTTGTGTTGGTATGATTTTTTTAAACATCCTATTATTTTTTAAGACATTTGGGGGCTTTAAAATTTAGTAGCAAATTTTTACATTTTCAAGAAAATTTGCAGAACAGATTTTTTTTGGAACCAGGCCACTTCTGGTGTGGTTTTGAGGGGCTTGTATGTTATAAACCCCCATAAATGACTCCATTTCAGAAACTACACCCCTTAACATAGTCAAAACAGCATTTAGGAAGTTTATTAACCCTTTAGTTATTTCACAGAAATTAATGAAAAGTGAAAGTGAAATTTCAAAATTTTAAGTTTTTTGCAGATTTACGATTTTTGTTCATTATTCATTGGAACCCCATAGATTTTACCAAGAAATTGCAACTCAATAATGATTCTCCTTATTATGCAGTTTTTAGAAATATCCCACTTGTGGCCCATATGCGCTTTTTGACTCTTCCACAGGCCTCAGAATTGAAGGAGCACCTTCTTGTTTTAGCATATTTTTCAGGCTGTATTAGGGTAGTGATGGGCAGTGACAGATGTGGGAACAGAAGTTACAAACTGTCTTTTTAACTGATCAGACAGCTATAACAATATGAGTGAGGGGAACAGGGACTTGGCAATGAATTTTTTTGTGTGTTTTTCACTGTATGAGCCAGTGATGATCACTGGCAGAAAATTGCTGGAACTTGAAAGTGGCAAACTGTCTGATCAGACAGCTGCCACCAATAGATCACAGGGGCAGTGAAGTGATTAGGCAGTGGAGGGGTTAATAAAGTATTTCAGGCTGTGACAGCCCAGATCCCAGCACAGGGCACTAGGACTCAACACAGAAATACCATCTCCTCACTCTCTCACACAGTACAGAGCCCCAGGACATGTATCAGCTGTAATGGGTGAGTCAGCAGACTGACTGACCAATCCCAGCGATCCTCAGCACTGGGATCATGGGACTGCAATGATTGATCACCTGCTTGTGAAGATGTGCTAATTATCTGTCAGAAACAGCAATTAGCATAGAGCTTTCATCTTATCTTTGCACAGGGAGACAGAAAGCTTTCATGACTTTCCTGGAATGTCAGGGTGCATTAACAGGCAGTGAACCCTGACGTTCAGGAACGTCAGTGTGCCTTAAAGGGTTAAACAATTAGGACAGCCCATATGATAAAGTCATATCTTTGTAAGCTTCTGATAGGTTTATTGGCAACATCTTATTTAATAATATACACACTTGTGGATATATTTTTTATTAACATCAAAAACTCACTACTTCTTTGTGTAACATCATAGGAAATTCTAAAGAAATTAGCCAAGATATCAGGAACAGAATTGTGGACTTGCACAAGTCTGAATAATCCTTGGGTGCAATTTTCAGATGCCTGAAGGTGCCTCATTCATCTGTACACCCAATTATTCCCAAGTACAATCAAGATGGGAATATCCAGCCATCATACCGCTCAGGAAGGAGACAGGTTCTTTGTCAGAGATGAACTTGCTTTGGTTCCAACATGTGCATATCAACCCAAGAGCAAAAGCAAAAGATCTTGTGAAGATGCTGGTGGAAGCTGGTTAGATTGTATGATTGACCACCGTGAAACAAGAACTATATAAACATGGGCTGAAAGGCCACTCTGCCAGGAAGAAGCCATTACTCCAAAAGAAACATGCAAAAGCCAGATTAATGTTTGCCAATGCACACAGGAACAAAGACCTACATTTTTGGAGACATATCCTGAGGTCTGAACTGTTAGGCCATAATGACCATCGTTACATTTGGAGGAAAAAGGGAGAAGCCTGGAAGCCTAAAAACACCATCCCAACTGTGAAACACGTGGGTGGCAGCATCATGTTGTGGAGGGACTAGTGCACTTCACTGGTGCAGGGACTGGTGCACTTCACAAAATAGATGGCATCATGAGGAAAGAATATTATGTGGCAATACTGAAGCAACATCTCAAGACATTGGTCAGGAAGTTAAAGCTTGGGAGGAAATGGGTCTTCCAAATGGACAATGACCAGAAGAATATTACTAAAGTGGTTGCAAAGTGGCTTAAGGATAATCAAGTTAATGTTTTGGAGTGGCCATCACAAAGCCCTGATCTCAAGCCTATTGAAAAATTATGGGCAAAGTTGAAAAGGCAAGTGTGAGCAAGGCAACCTACAAACATGGCTCAGTGACATCAGTGAGAAGCTTGTGGAAGGATATCCAAAATGTTTGACTCAAGTCATACAGCTTAAGGGCAATGCTACCAAATACTAATGAAATGTATGTTAACTTTTGACTTTGCAGAAAGTAATGAAAATGCATTAACCCCTTACCGCCGGAGCCAGTTTTGGCCTCTCTGACAGAGCCCCATTTTTTAAATCTGCCATGTGTCACTGTACGTGAGAATAACTTTTTGACACTTTTACCTATCCATGTGATTCAGAGATTGTTTTCTCGTGACACATTGTGCTTTAAGATAGTAAGAAATGTTGGTCCAACAAGTCCTCCTTTATTTAAAATTTACCATTTTCAAACTTCAAAAATTTCTGTGTGTAAGACAGATAGCTATTCCGCTCAAAATAGTTTATAACTAGCATCTACCATATGTCTGCTGTAGTTTGGCATCTTGTTTTTTAAATGTCTTATTTTTATTTACGTCATTAGGGGGCTTAGAAATTCAGTAGTAATTTTTAAATTTTCAAGAAAATTTGCAATATACATTTTTCTAGGGACCAGTCCAGTTCTAAAGTGATTTTGATTGGCCTGTATGTTAGATACTCCAATAAATGACTTCATCTAAGAAACTACACCCCTTAAAGTATTCAAAACAGCATTTAGAAAGTTTATTAACCCATTAGGTGTTTCACAGGAATTAAAGAAAGTGGAGTGAATTAAAAATTTCCTTTTTAAGCAGATTTTCAATTTTTATCCATTATTCACAAGAACATGGTAGATGTGATCAGGGAAATGCAACTTAATATTGATTCCCCAGTTTGTGCCATTTTCAGAGATATCACATGTGTGGGCCTAGCGAGCGATTTGGCTCAACCACAAGCCCCAGAGTAGGAGGACCACCTACTGGACTCTGGGGTCTCATTTTCATTACGATTTTATTAAGGCGCCATTTCAGGTTTGCAGACGCCCTAAGGTATTAAAATTTAATAAACACCCCTAAAAAGACCCCATATTGGAAACTACACCCCTTAAGGAATATATCCAGGGTTGCAGTGAGTATATATACCCCACAGGTGATTCACATTTTTTTTTTTTTAGTGTAAAGCTGTGAAAATTAAAAATGTTATTTTTTTCAAACAAACTGCAATTTTAGCTGAAAATGTTAATTTTTACAAGGAATCTTGGAAAAAAAGCACCCAAAATTTTGTCACGCAATTTCTTCCAAGTTCGGCAATACCCTACATGTGGGTGTAAACTGCTGTTTGGGCACATGCAGGGGTACAAGGGAGGGAGCGCTATATGGCTCTTGGAACACAGATTTTGTTGGGGCCATGTCGCATTTGCAAAGCCCCGAAAGTACCAGAACAGGTGAAACCTTCCAGAAGTCGCCCCATTTTGGATTCAACACCCCTCAGGGATCTCATCTAGGGGCGTACTGTGCATTTTGGGCGCACAGGTGTTTCATAGTTTTTTCCAGTATTGGGCTATGAAAATGGGGGAGGAGTGGGGACGCAGTTCCGCCATTGTTTTTTGGGCTTCATTCTTACAATGTTTACCGTACGGGATAAAAAACAGGATAACTTTACCATGTGGTCGGTACAATTACAGTGATATAAATTTTATATAGTTTTTTTTAATGTTTTATTACTTTTACACAATAGAAATAGGTCTATAAAAAATTGCATTTTTATGTTGTCCTATTCTGACAACAATAGCTTTTTTATTTCGCTGTATACAGAACTGACTATGGGCTTGTTTTTTGTGGGAAGGGTGGACGTTTTTATTAGTACCATTATGGGGAGCATATGACGCTTTGATCACTTATTATTAAGGTTTTTGTGAGGCATTTGGAACAAAATACAACATTCCTGGTAGTGTTTGTTTATTTTTATTTTTAACAGCGGTCACCGTGTGGTATAAATGACATTCTAGCTTTACTCAGCAGGTCGATTCGATTACAGTGATACCAAATTTGTATATTTTTTTTTATGTTTTACTGCTTTTACACAACAAAAACACTTTTATTCAAGAAGGAAAACACGTTTTTGCATTGTCGCAGTCTGAGAGCCATAACTGTTTTATTTTTCTGTGTATGGCGCTGAGTAGGGGCTTCTTTTTTGCGGGATGAGTTTATGTTTTTATTGGTATAATTTTTTTGGGGACAAGACTTTTTGATCAGTTTTAAATCGATTTTTTGGAAGGCAGGGTGACGAAAATACTGCAATCCTAGGAATGATTTTTTATTTTTATTTTTAACAGCGCTCACTGTGCAGTATCCATGACAAGTTAGCTTACTCTGTGGGTCGATACGATTACAGCGATACCCAATTTCTATAGTTTTTTTATGTTGAAGCACTTTAAAAAGAAAAAAAGTGTTTTTATGGTGTAACATAATTTTTATGCATCGCTGTCTTCTGAGAGCCATAACTGTTTTATTTTTCCGTATACAGAGAGGTGTAAGGATTTTTTTTTGCGGGATGAACGGACGTTTTAATTGGTACAAATTTGGTGTTAATATGAGTTTTTGATCGCTTTTTATTCCATTTTATGTGCAGCGGGATGAACAAAAATCGCAATTCTTTGATTGTTTTTTTTTTATTTTTTAACAGTGTTCACCGTACGGGTTAATTAATATGACACATTTATAGGACGCGGCGATACCAAATATGGGTACTTTATTTATTTTTGATCTTTTTTGGGGCGTTTGGCGTCTGTAAAGGGGAAAAGGGCGGTGTACATGTTTTATGTTTTGTGTTTGTGTTTTACTTTTTTAATTTTTTTTTACTTTTTTACATTTTTTTTACACTTTTTTTTTACTTTCCCCATAGGGGATTTATAACACCAATCTTCAGATCTTCTGAAGGTTGCTGTTAGAAGGCAGGCCAGTACATAGCATTGTTGCTATGCACTGGTTGCCATGACAACTGTCAGTCACGATGCCCACAATGCATTGTGGGCATCGTGAACGTCACAGACGGCTCCGGGAAGTGACTTTCAGTTCCCGGGGCTGTCTGGTAACGTGCAGCAGCGTGCCGAGGAGCAGGCAGGAGGGGCTTAATTGATTGTCGGAGTTAAGGGGTTTAACACCCGCGGCCGGAGCTCACTCCGGCCGGGGGTGATGCGGCATAAAGCCAGCGGTAATTTACCGCTGGTCCCATGTTGCGATCGTGTGCGGCTTGCCCGCAAGCCCGCGCGATCGCCAGGACGTATGCATACGTCCATTTGCGGGAAGTCGCTTCCCGCTAGGGCGTATGCATACGTCCAATGTCGGGAAGGGGTTAAAAAATTCTCTCTCTGATATTATTTTGGCATTTGGCAAATATAAATAATTTTTTTTAATCCTAATTGACCTAAAGCAGGTAAGGTTTATTCTGATTTCAAGTCAGATAGAGAGAATCAAAAGCACTTGGTTTTAATACTCCACATGCAGACCTAAACCAGCTTAAAACTGAGTTCCCTATTAACTGGCCATCCACACACAGTACTGATGTGATTTAAAATATGCCCCCAAATGGTAGGATCTTTGTTCACTGAAATTTAATCCCTTCCTGACATTGGACGTACCCATGTGTCCTAGAGGGGAGTGATTTCCCACAAATGGCATTACAGGTACTTCCTGGACATCATGCAGGCTCTCAAGCGGGGCCCGTATGATCCCAACATGTATATTACAGCTGGCCCCATGCTGCATTGCCTGCGGCCAGAGCTCACTTCGGCAGTGGGTAAATAACCCCTTACCTGCAGCAATCAATCACGATTGTGGCCGCTAGGGTAAAGATAGCTCCCTCTGTCTCCATTGCAGCACCCACGGCACAATCGCAGCCTTCGATGGCTTCCCTGATAGCCCGGAAGCCTAACAAGAGCTTTCAGGCTGCCTGTGACGTCACTATCCCTGTGGGCATGGCCAGCCATAATGATTGACAGTTGCTATGGAAAACAGTATACAGCAGTACTGCTGTGTGCTGCTCTCCATTGTAACAGTATTCTGAAGATCACTGTTACAAGTTCCCTATGGGGAAAAGTAAAAACAAAAGTAAAACTTAAAAATAAAAAATAAAATAAAAACATGTACACTGCCCTTTTTCCCTTTACAAACTTCAAATACCCCCAAAAATATTTAAAACAAATAAAGTACGCTGTTAGGTATCGCCGCTGTTTGGTATCAACCTACCCTATAAATCTGTCATGTTATTTAACTCACACAGTATTGCAATTTTCGTTCATTCAGCAGCACATAAAATGGAATAAAAGTCTAATATAAGCACCAAAGTGGTACTAATCCTGCAAAATCCTGCAAAAAAAACCTTATACAGCTCTGTAGATAGAAAAATAAAAACGTTATGGCTATTTGAAGATACCGCTGCATAAATATTGTTTTACACAATAAAAACACTTTTTTAAAAGTACTTCAGCATAAAAAAGCTGTATAAATTTGGTATCACCCACAGAGTAAAACTATCTTTTCATGTATACTGCACAGTGAGCTCTGTTAAAAATGAAAATAAAAAACACTACTAGGATTGCAGAATTTTCTTCACCGTGTTTTCCAAAAACGGATTTAATAGCAAGTAAAAAGCCAAAAAATTATACCAATGAAGATGTCAACTCATCCCGCAAAAAATAAGCCACTACACAGCAACATGCACAGAAAAAAAAGAAAAAAGTTATGGTTCTCAGTAAAACATAAAAAAATATATAAATTGGGTATCACTGTTATCGTATCGATCTGCTGAGTAAAGCTAGCATGTCAATTATACCCCACAGTGAACATTGTAAAAAATAAAAATAAAAAACACTACCAGGATTCTCTATTTTGTTCAAAGCACCTCACAAAAACCATGATAAAAAGCAATCAAAGCATCATATAAACCCCATAATGGTACCAATAAAAACATCAACTCATCCTACTAAAAACAACCATTTAATCAGCTCCATGTACAGATAGATAAAAAAAAGTTATGACTACCAGATGATGATGACATAAAAACGCAATTTTGTATTGTGTAAACGTAATAAAACATAAAAAACTATATACAATTTATATCATTGTAATTGTACTGACCCGCATAATAAAGTTACTGCATGGTGAATGTTTTAAAAATTAAAGGAGTTTTATCATTTGAGCTGTTCGGGCTGTTCAGCTAATTTTCTCAGATTGAGTTTGAAATCCAGGGGCGTGTCTCTCCTGTCAGCAGGCGTGTCTCTCCTCCCAGCAGGCGTGTCTCTCCTCACTGAAGAACTGTGACATCATCATTTTGTTTGAAGCAGGGGATGCAGAAGGTTGTCTGGATATAACAGCTCTGTAGCCTCCTGCATGCTTATGTCTGCAGCCTTGAGGCTCCACAAGCTGCAGCAAGCACCTATTATATCTCTTAGTTTACACACAAATGACACTGAAAGCCAGCAGCTTTAACTTCTGTTCTAGTGGTGTTCACCCAAATTGTACTGACAATAGGCAGAGATCTTTACTCAACTACAAGGACAAATGTCAGCTTCAAGTAAAGATCTCTGCTTGCTGTCAGTGACATGTGAGTGAAAACATTGGGGGGGAGAAGCACTCAGCTTTGAGAGAAGACCCTGCTCAAGCTGCAACTGACTTGGGCTGGTGGTGCAGCGGTAGAGCATTGCTTTTACAACGAAGAGGTTTGGAGTTCTAGTCCCCTCACAGAGTATAATCCCCCCCCCTAAATTCTACACATATTTGTCAATCTCTATAATGATATATATACACATACATAGCTCCCCCCTATATCATGTCTCATCCCCCAGAGTATAGGCATTGTATCACATATGTTGGAAGTGCTTGGTGTGACTACTGCGAGGATGGGACACTATATAGGGGAGCTTTGTGTGTGTATATGAATAAAATTATAGATGTCTACACATATATTTTCATATATTTACATATGTGTACAATTTATAAAAAAAAAAATAAATTACTGAGGGAGCTTGCACTCCTAACCTCTGTCTTGCAGAGCTGATCACCTAAGCACTGCACTACACAGGCAGCTTATACAGACACAGTGTTGAATCCTTATGTTATACACTACAGATGATGATGTCATAAGGATGTGGGGCTTGCATTAGATCTGAGGAACAGAACGCCCTCTTTTCAAAGTAGCAGCTTAAGGACTGGACCTGTGAGGAGGTGAATCAACCTCTTGGCAAAAGCCCTTTAAACAGCCAGTAATTGCCCAGATCATCACCCTAGAGCTGAGAGATGTACATAGAGCCAGCAGACCTTGCTTTCACTATCGATTTTAACAGCTCAGAGGGGAGTAAACACAGAGTGTGCAGCAGCCAATCACAGTGCAGGGGGCGTGACCAGGGCGTTTCCTGTCTAGGGGCGTATCCCAACAGGCTGAATGAAATTTCAGCCAGCCAATCACAGTGCAGGGGGCGTGTCTAGGGCACGGGAAACATCCAGGGGGCGTTCCGACTAGCAACAGCAGAAAAAGAATACAGATTTACAGAGAAGCTCATATGTGCTAAACCAAGTGACAGAGGTAATGCAACCCAATTACAAAAGTGCTTATTTTTACTGTCCCCATAATCTGAGACATGATCTTTGTAACGATAAAACCCCTATAAGCCCAAAATCAATGACAGAACTGTGTTTTTCCACCCATTTCATGGCCTAGTGCGAAAAAAAACTATGAAACACCTGTACGCCCAAAAGGCACAATACACCCCTGGATCCATGTTGAATCCAAAATGGGGTGACTTCTGGAAGGTTTCACCTGTTCTGGTACTTTAGGGACTTTGTAAATGCGACATTGCACCCACCAAAATTTTCGTTCTAAAAGCCAAATAGCGCTTCCTCCCTTGTGCCCAAACAACAATTTTCACCCACATACAGGGTATTGCCGAACTTAAAAGAAATTGCGTAACAAATATTGGGTGCATTTTTTCCAGGATTCCTCAGAAAAATTAAACATTTTCATCTAAAATTGCAGATTGTTTGAAAAAAAAATAACATTTTTCATTTTCACAGCCTAATGCTAAGTCTTTTAGGGGTGTTTATTAAGTTTTCAAATAGTCTCCAAAAAATGGGAATCTAGCAAGAGAACAAAGAGCGACTTTTAATGACTATATTTACTATTTTGTCATAGGCAAACTTAAACTCTATCAGTTCTCAATCTATAAAGCACTAAAACGTAACTTTTATTATGTATAACACTTAACCTCGATACAAACTATTTAAAAACCTGATTTCTAACCTCTCAATTTATCCCTTTCTAATTATGAAGGAATAACTCCTTTTTTATTATCAAGTCCGGTGGACCGCCACCTATTAACAGGGGAACCTTATATATACAGTGATTTACTAACTCCAATAAGGGATCTAAAACATCCTACTTGGGCAGTCATCCCTAATCCGATGGACATAAAACATAAAAGGTTTCCTTGTGAGATCCTCTGCAGCGGGTGACATTGTAGAAAGAGGTGAGAAATCCAGGCATGACATTTTAATTTGTGATTTCTCTCTGAGACTTATGGTTGAGTCAAATAGCGCACTAGGGAACATATAGGAAATCTACGGTAGAATTGAGGGAATTGATGCTGAGTTGCATTTCCCTGGTCACATCTACCGTGTTACAGTGAATAGTGGATAAAAAATTAAAATCTGCAAAATAAGTGAAATTTTGACATTTCACCTCCACTTTGCTTTAATTTCTGTGAAATAACTAATGGGTTAATAAACTTGAACCCTAACTTACTAACTTACTTTAACCCTAATGGGTTAAACAAATGCTGTTTTGAATACTTTAAGTGTAGTTTCTTACATGGAGTAATTATTGGGGGAATTTAACTTATACTACTATCCCACAAATAATAATTCCTAATAAAATATAACTTTTATTAAATCCTTTTAAAATGCTTATAAACTACCTACATATCTTCAAATAAGGTACACCTTCCTATGACCCAGGAAAAACTGTCCTACACAGAAACCCCGCCCCGAAAAGGGCGACCCCGTACTTTGGTGACAGTATCCTTGGGGAAAACTATGAGAGACCAGTATTAACCAAGACTGGTTTAAAGAGAATATTTAAACATATATGCATACTTTCTTGGTGAAACTACATTATACACATATATTATACAGATACCTATACACACGTATGAGCAAATGTGCCGATACCTGTGCAAAATAAGTAGTAGTGAAAAGTAGACAATGTTTATAATCATATGCAGTTGTTACCATCCCGAAACGCGTTTCATCCTATCCGGACTCATCAGTGGGGTCCAAAGCAAATGTCTTGTAACAAAACTCCCCAAAATGGGGTATTACATACCATAAGCATCCAATGTTTTCAAGGTTAAAAGTATCCAGGAAAGGTCTCCCTATAACAAAATCCACAAACATCATGTTACCAACACATTACCTCTGCCTTCTCAATTTATCTAATGGCAGATGTACTTACTGGAAAGTGTGAGTAAAGGTGTTCCCAACAGGGTTAGTCCGACCCAAGTCCTATAGGGTGGTGTTATCCCAGGTTCAGTAGTTTCTAAGGGGGCAGGGATATATATATATCCAGAAACCACTCCTCCTCATTAATCTCACCAATCGGTGAGCAGCCCGTCATTTCCATACCCGCACTGTTTACTGTATTCATAGAGATGAGGCATCCATAGATTCCCATAGCTGACATATAGTAAAGCTCACCCGTCATCCATGGCCGCCCAGAGTTTGCCTGTGATATTCGGTGTCCCAAAAGCTCCATTGCGCATGCGCGGATTATCAAAGATGGCCCTGCTGGTCCATTGATCACATTGCGGCTGCACGAAAAACCAAAGCCGGCGCCCGCGATTACAAATACCTAGTGCGCCCATACGGACATACAAATATGGTGCCGCTAGTCTCTATTACGAGACCGCACGTGCGCACACTACCATGTCTGCGCGAACGCACAAAGACAAGTTCACTCGTCTCCAACAGGCCACAGCGCAGGTGCGGACCACTCAGTCCACAGGCACTATTTTTTTCTGTGGGAATTATTCAGACTATTAAGTGCACGGGTGTGAATGTAATTACTCTCCTGGTTACCAAACGTTGACGATTATCCCTTGGGATCACCATATATATACATAGGGAGTACTCAGGTGTCTCAGCTACCACTGTTTACCACTCATAAATTCTCTCAAAGGGTATATTAAGATATTACTCCAACTCTGGACTTTATTACATTCTTATTAGATAAGTGGCTAACCCCATCCCTATAAAGAATACCTCCAGTGTTTAAAGTTATGACGTGTTGGCCCTTTCTATTAGTCACATGTGGACCAGGGAATTTCTCATGTTTTTTTATGACTTAGTCTGATATGTTAATATCAATGCATGCGTTACAGGAAACACGCAAAGGAACATTGCTCATTTAATCCCAGAGGTTGAACTGTATCTAATCTATAAATCCACTGACTCTCCCTTTGTAGGATCATCCTATCCCAATCCCCTCCTCGTACCGGGGGTCTCACCAGGTCTATACCCCTGAAATGTATACATTCCATCTTTCCTCCATGTTTCTCATTTATATGTCTTGCTATGGGTGTGTCCATCTTCCTCCTTATGTCTCCAATATGATCCCCGATCCTTCTACGGAATTCGCGTTTCGTTTTTCCAATATATTTCAACGAACAGGGGCATGTGGCCATATAAATAACCCCCGTTGATTGACAGTTGATAAAGTGGCAAATTTCAAAGGGACGATCTGCGCTGTTTCCCATAAACTCTTTACAGTTTATTACATATTGGCAAAACTTACAATTGCCACATTTGAAACACCCATTCGGCAGTCGTCTTAACCAGCTTTCTCTTGGTGCGGGTTGACTAAAATGGCTCCTTACTAGTCTATTATGGAGGCTTTTGCCCTTTCGATATGTAATTTGTGGGACACTGGGAAGGATGACCCTCAAATCATCATCCTGCAGCAGAATTTTCCAATACTTTTGAATAATTTTTCTAATTAGATATGCATTTTCATTATATTCCCCAATAATCCTCAGATCTGCACTATTTTCCCTTCCAGAGATGTTTCGCTCATTCCTAGGGACAAGAAGACTCACTCTCTCCTCTCTCAAAGATTTAGCATAGGCCTCCTTCAAAGGGGGATCCGGATACCCTCTTGCTCGAAACCTGTCCCTCAAATCCTTAGCTTGAACTTTAAATGTCTGAAGTTCGGACCAATTCCGTCTTAGACGGAGATACTGGCCTCTTGGTATTCCTTTGATTAGGGACTTTGGATGGCAACTGTCCCACCTCAGAAGACTATTTGTAGATGTACTTTTCCTAAACACTTTTGTGCTCAAAGTGCAATCAGGATTTTTTTAAATCAATAAATCAAGGAATGGAAGTACAAATTCATTCCATTCAAAAGTGAATTTTATACCCACCTCATTTTGCTTTAACTTCTTTACAAAATCTTCAAAGTGTTTACCTTTCCCCTTCCATAGGATCAGTATGTCGTCTATATACCGTATCCAAAGCAAAAAATTTTCAGTAAATACATGCAGTTCATCACTGAAAACAAAAACATCCTCCCACCAGCCCAGGAACACATTTGCATATGTGGGAACACTAGGGCTCCCCATTGCTGTGCCCCTGAGCTGGTGGTAGATCTTGCCATCAAAAATAAAGATGTTATTTTCAAGAGAGAATCTTAAGAGCTCCAAAATGAACTGATTATGTTTGCCATATTGAGTACCCCTAGTTTTTAAAAAATAACTTACTGCCCCTATTTCCTTATCATGGGGAATTGATGAGTACAATGCTTCTACATCGAAACTGCATAAGAGGACATCCCGATCAATGGTGACCCCCTCAAGTTTTAGCAGAAGATCCGATGTATCTCATAGAGATGAGGCATCCATAGATTCCCATAGCTGACATATAGTAAAGCTCACCCATCATCCGTGGCTGCCCAGAGTTTGCCCGTGATTTTCGGCGTCCCAAAAGTTCCATTGCGCATGCGCGGATTATCAAAGATGGCGCTGCTGGTCCATTGATCACATTACAGCTGTGCGAAAAACCAAAGCCGGCGCCCGTGATTACAAATACCTAGTGCGCCCATACGGACATCCCGATCACTGGTGACCCCCTCAAGTTTTAGCAGAAGATCCGATGCATCTCTGACATATGATGGCAAAGCACTGACAAAGACTCGTAATATTTTGTCTACATATACCCCAAGATTTTGTCAGACTATCTATGCCAGAGACAATTGGTCTACCTTTAAGAGGGGAAGTTCCTTTGTGAATTTTGGGCAACCCATAAAAGGTTGCTCGTCTCGGAAATTTTGGAAGGAGGAATTCATATTCACTTTTATTAATGAAATGGTCTAATAGAGCTTGGTCCAAAATCACTTTTAAATCAGCCAGGAGGCTTGGTGTGGGTTTTTTTCTGAGGATCTGATAGCATTCCCTATCTTGTAATAATTTTAAGCACATAGACTGATATTGGTCAACATCCATAATGACAATGTTACCCCCCTTATCGGCGGGTTTTATTATAATGGACTCATCTTTTCAAGAGCCATTAGTGCTTGCCATTCATGTTTGGATAGATTTTTTTTACCTTTTCGTTTAATGGTAAGATTTCTTAATTCATCCGTGACCACATCAAGAAATGCATCAATACATGAATAAGGCTGTACTGGTGGCATATTCTTACTTTTATTGCTCAAAGTTGTAAAGGGTCCTTCCCCTACTACTCTCTCTTCTTCAGGCAATAAACTACACAGAGTCCTCATACCTTCCAGATCTCCTGGTTCAATTCCTAGGTGCATGCATTCCCTGATGTCTTTCTTATGGAAAATTTTTGCCCATTTAATTTTACGAATGAAGAGATTAATATCCTTCACCCTTTCGAAGTCCCCATAGGTGTTAGTAGGGACAAAAGAGAGGCCCTTACTCAGAACCCTGTTTTCTGTTTCTGTGAGGACACGTTGAGATAAATTAACAATCTGTAACTCATTTTTTGTTATTAACGTGTGTTCACATCCCTGTTTCTCAGAGTGTAGTCCGGTATTTGGCGTTCTAAAAAAGGAACATTGGTGGAACCAGAGGACAAAGAGGACGACCAATTGCCATCTCCTGCAGGGCCCATCCTTTGTCCTCTCCGAGTTCCCCATCCTTTTCTCCCTCTGCCCCTTCTACTTGACGATCCTCCCCTCTTTCCTACTCCTCTGGTTAGACCATTTCTCTCTGATTCGGAAAATTCAGCCTCAGTGATGAACTGCATGTATTTACTGAAAATTTTTTGCTTTAGATACGGTATATAGACAACATACTGACCTATGGAAGGGGAAAGGTGAACACTTTGAGGAGTTTGTAAAGAAGTTAAATCAAAATGAGGTGGGTATAAAATTCACTATTGAATGGAATGAATTTGTACTTCCATTCCTTGATTTATTGATTTAAAAAAATCCTGATTGCACTTTGAGCACAAAAGTGTTTAGGAAAAGTACATCTACAAATAGTCTTCTGAGGGGGGACAGTTGCCATCCGAGGTCTCTAATCAAAGGAATACCAAGAGGCCAGTATCTCCGTCTAAGACGGAATTGGTCCGAACTTCAGACATTTAAAGTTCAAGCTAAGGATTTGAGGGACAGGTTTCGAGCAAGAGGGCATCCGGATCCCCTTTGAAGGAGGCCTAATGGCTAAATCTTTGAGAGAGGAGAGAGTGAGTCTTCTTGTCCCTAGGAATGAGCGAAACATCTCTGGAAGGGAAAATAGTGCAGATCTGAGGATTATTGGGGAATATAATGAAAATGCATATCTAATTAGAAAAATTATTCAAAAGTATTGGAAAATTCTGCTGCAGGATGATGATTTGAGGGTCATCCTTCCCAGTGTCCCACAAATTACATATCGAAAGGGCAAAGCCCCATAATAGACTACTAAGAGCCATTTTAGTCAACCAGCACCAAGAGAAAGCTAGTTAAGATGACAGCCGAATGGGTGTTTCAAATGTGGCAATTGTAAGTTTTGCCAATATGTAATAAACTATAAAGAGTTTATGGGAAACAGCACAGATCGTCCCTTTGAAATTCGCCACTTTATCAACTGTCAATCAAAGGGGGTTATTTATATGACCACATGACCATGTTATTTGAAATATATTTGGAAAAACGAAACGCAATTCCGTAAGAAGGATCTGGGGATCATATTGGAGACATAAGAGGAAGATGGACACACCCATAGCAAGACATATAAATGAGAAACATGGAGGAAAGATGGAATGTATACATTTCAGGAGTATAGACCTGGTGAGACCCCCGATGCGAGGAGGGGATTGGGATAGGATGATCCTACAACGGGAGAGTCAGTGGATTTATAGATTAGATACAGTTCAACCTCTGGGATTAAATGAACAATGTTCCTTTGCGTGTTTCCTGTAACGCATGCATTGATATTAACATATCAAACTCAGTCATAAAAAACATGAAAATTCCCTGGTCCACATGTGACTAATCGAAAGGGCCAAAACGTCATAACTTTAAACACTGGATGCACTTTAGAGGTATTCTTTATAGGGATGGGGTTAGCCACTTATCTAATAAGAATGTAATAAAGTCCAGATTGGAGTAATATCTCAATATACCCTTTGAGAGAATTTATGAGTGGTAAACAGTGGTGCTGAGACACCTGAGTACTCCCTATGTATATATATGGTGATCCCAAGGGATAATCGTTAACGTTTGGTAACCAGGAGAGTAATTACATTCATACCCGTGCACTTAATAGTCTGAATAATTCCCAAAGAAAAAAATAGTGACTTTGGACTGAGTGGTCCGCACATGCGCGTGTGGCCTTTGGAGACGTAAGTGAACTTGTCTTTGTGCGTTCGCGAATACGTGGTAGTGTGCGCATGTGCGGTCTTGTAATAGAGTCTAGCGGCACCATATTTGTATGTCCATATCGGCGCACTAGGTATTTGTAATCGCGGGCGCCGGCTTTGGTTTTTCGTGCAGCCGCAATGTGATCAATGGACCAGCAGGGCCATCTTTGATAATCCGCGCATGCGCAATGGAACTTTTGGGACGCCGAATATCACGGGCAAACTCTGGACGGCCACGGATGACGGGTGAGCTTTACTATATGTCAGCTATTGGAATCTATGGATGCCTCATCTCTATGAATACAGTAAACAGTGCGGGTATGGAAATGACGGGCTGCTCACCGATTGGTGATATATATATATATATCCCTGCCCCCTTAGAAACTACTGAACCTGGGATAACACCACCCTATAGGACTTGGGTCGGACTGACCCTGTTGGGAACACCTTTACTCACACTTTCCAGTAAGTACATCTGCCATTAGATAAATTGAGAAGGCAGAGGTAATGTGTTGGTAACATGATGTTTGTGGATTTGTTATAGGTAGACCTTTCTGGATACTTTTAACCTTGAAAACATTGGATGCTTATGGTATGTAATACCCCATTTTGGGAGTTTTGGTTACAAGACATTTGCTTGGACCCCACTGATGAGTCCGGATAGGATGAAACGCGTTTCGGGATGGTAACAACTGCATATGATTATAAACATTGTCTACTTTTCACTACTACTTTTTTTGCACAGGTATCAGCATATTTGCTCATACGTGTGTATAGGTATATATGTGTATAATGTAGTTTCACCAAGAAAGTACGCATATATGTTTAAATATTCTCTTTAAACCAGTCTTGGTTAATACTGGTCTCTCATAGTTTTCACTAAGGATACTGTCACCGAAGTACGGGGTCGCCCTTTTCGGGGCGGGGTCTCTGTGTAGGACAGTTTTTCCTGGGTGATAGGAAGGTGTACCTTATTTGTGGTTATGTAGGTAGTTTATAAGCATTTTAAAAGGATTTAGGATTTAATAAAATTTCTGTTTTATTAGGAATTATTATTTGTGGGATAGTAGCATATGTTATAATTCCAAGATTTGGGAAATTTTGTACTGACGAATTTAACGTATACACCCCTCAAAGCCACGTCAGTACTGAACCGTTCCCTAAAAAAAACCTATGTTGCAAATTTTCTTTAAAATGTAAAAAATTGTCTGACGTGACACACGATTGCCTCCCACCTCCCTTAAACATGTCTGGAGTTGTGTGGCATTCACAAGAGTTTCATAAGTGTGAGTAGTGTATATCTCAGGACAATGAAATCAATAGATCGGGAAGGCAAAAACATTTAATTTTAAAAGGGCCAATTTTGCCTTATTGAGGGACTCAATACAGGACATAGACTAGGAGCAGCTATTAGCAAGTAGTAATGTAGAAGCCAAATGGGAGCATTAAATATACTTTGGGGAAATTATTGCAAAATAATTCTCCTATTTAGGTAACAAGTATAGGCGACTAAAACTAAAACAACATGGTTCTACCTTCTGTTAAGAGGGCAATAAAACAAATAAAAAAAGGGCATTTAAAAAATATAAGTCAGAGGGGTTGGCATCAGCCTTTGAAAATCACAGAGAGCTTAATAAAATCTGTAAATAAGTGATAAAAGCAGCTAAAATTCAGCTAATGTCATGGGGGTTGTGGGCGCCGCTGCTCCCCGCGGCCGCCCCGCTGCTCGCATGGGGTCCGGCGCGGGTGCCGCGGCTGCCTGCGACCATCCCCCTGCTTCCCGCGCGCGGTCTCACTTACCAGTCCACGCTCCTGTGTATGCTGATCCTGCCCGTCCCGGCCGCCGCGCGCGTACCCGCTCCCTAGGGCGCGCGCGACGGCTGGTCTGGATTTAAAGGGCCAGTGTCCCGGTAATTGGTCTATTGCCGGGCGCTGGTCCTATATAAGGGATACGCCCCCAGAACTCTCTGCCAGATTGTTGTTATGTGTTCCGTGTTGTTAGAGAGTGTTGGAGTCCGTTTTGATTTCCCGTGTACCAGTCCGTTCTGCTATGTCTCCTGACCTTGCCTGTTTGCCGCCTGCCCTGACCGTCTGCCTGTCTCTGACCACGAACCTCTGCCGCCTGCCCTGACCTTCTGCCTATCCCTGACTATGCCTCTGGATTACGATTTTGTACCACGCAGTACCCCGGCCGCCATCGCAAGCAAGTCACGTCAGGGGTAGCAACCTGGCAGCCTCACGCCGCAGCAAGTCCATCCCGCTTTGCAGTGGGCTCTGGTAAATACCGGGGGCTACTTAGTATCCGATCCCTGCCGTGGCTTAACTATCATCGCTTGCGGTGGTCCAGCGAATCCACCGAACCCTCACAGTACAATCTGGCCATGGATTCCGCCAGGGTACCTCTGCCTGAACTCCGGGACGTCACGACAGCCATCGCCCAGCAGAGCCAGCATATGGACCAGCTCGCGGCCATGATGCAGAACCTTGCGGCTGCTGCCTCCTCGCCAGCACCAGTTGCTCCTGCCGCCATGGCTCTTCCTGCCTCTGCACCAGGACCTTCTCTACATCTGCCGCTCCCCTCTCGCTATGATGGAGACCCCAGGAAGTGCAGAGGCTTCATCGGTCAATGCTCCATCCATATCGAGATGTTGGGGCATCAATTCCCTACTGAGTGGGCTAAGGTGGCCTTCATAGTTAGCCACCTAACGGGCGAAGCTCTGGCCTGGGCCACTCTGCTATGGGACTGAGGAGATCCGATGACGGCTAATCTGCAAGCCTTCCTCCAGGGGTTCCGCACCGTCTTCGAGGAACCTGGTCGCACCTCCTCCGCTGCCGCAGCTCTGCTTCGTCTCCGTCAGGGCGACTCCACTGTGGGTCACTACTCCATGCAGTTCCGTACCCTCGCCTCAGAACTGGACTGGAACAATGAGGCGTTGGTGGCAACTTTCTGGCAAGGCCTCTCGGGGCACATTAAAGATGAGCTAGCAGGTCGGGACCTGCCACCCTCTCTGGACTAACTGATTCGGTTGGCCACCCGAATCGACATACGCTTTGCCGAGAGACAACAAGAGCTCCGCCTCCAACGGGAGGTCACCCGACCATGCCGCCTACCTCGTCTAGCTCCCATTTTTCAATGACCTCCACTTCCTCCGCCAACGGTTCCTGAGGACGAATCCATGCAGGTCGAAAGGGCTCACTTGACCCATGAGGAACGCTCACAGCGTCGTCAGAGGCAGCTATGCTTCTAATGTGGCGGTTCTGGCCACTTCATTGGGGACTGTCCGGTGCGCCCGGGAAACTCTCACACCTAGGGCTCGCAGGAGAGGCATCCCTAGGTGTCAGTGTGGCCTCTCCTCATCTGACCATTCCTGTACTCTGTGGAATTTCTCCGGACAGCACCTTTCAAGCCAACGCCTTCCTTGACTCGGGATCCGCTGGCTAGTAATTTTATCAGCCACGCGCTGGTGTCCAAGTTCCGTCTCCCGGTGACCCCTCTGCAGAAACCCATGTTCGTCTCCTCTGTCAGTGGCGAATGCCTCAAGGATGCTATTCGGTTCTGTATTGCGCCCCTCATCTTGCAGATAGGCTCTCTACACAAGGAGACTCTGAAACTTCTCGTTCTGCCTCGCTCCTCTTCTCAAATCCTCCTGTGCCTTCCTTGGTTGCAAGGGCATGCTCCGATCCTAGACTGGAACACCAGCGAGATTGTCCGTTGGGGTCCGGCGTGCCACTCACGATGCCTTTCGGCACTCCGCCCTGCTCTACGGTCTGCCTCTGCAAAGCCTACAAAGCCCCTGCCGGGTCTGCCCACTCCATACCAGGATCTAGCCGACGTCTTTTCAGAAAGACAGGCCAAAACTCTTCCTCTGCACCGGCCCTTCGACTGTCCTATTGACCTGCAACCCGGTACTACTCCTCCCCGGGGCAGAGTCTACCCTCTTTCTGTCCCGGAAACCAAGGCGATGTCGGAGTATATTCAGGAGAATCTCCGGAAAGGCTTTATACGCAAGTCTTCCTCGCCTGCGGGGCCGGATTCTTCTTTGTCAAAAAGAAAGATGGAACTCTCCGGCCCTGTATCGATTATTGTGGCCTAAATAAAATCACCATAAAAAATAGATACCCCCTGCCTTTGATCTCGGAACTGTTTCATCACCTACGTGGCGCAATTTTTTTTTCCAAATTGGATCTACGCGATGCTTACAACCTGATTCGTATCTGGGAAGGCGACGAATGGAAGACGGCCTTTAACACCCGTGACGGCCACTTCGAATATCTCGTCATGCCATTCGGCCTTTGCAACGCTCTGGCTGTGTTCCAAAACTTCGTCAACGAGATCTTCCGTGACCTTCTCTACGTTTGCGTCATAGTCTATCTGGACGACATTTTAATCTTCTCGCCAGATCTAGAGACTCACCGCCACCACGTCCGTCAGGTGCTCAACCGTCTCCGTACCCACCAGCTTTATGCCAACCTGAGAAATGCCTGTTTGAACGCACCTCGTTGCCCTTCTTAGGGTACATCGTTTCGGATCTAGGTCTCCAGGTGGATCCCTCCAAGCTTTCAGCGGTCCTGCAGTGGCCCCGACCGGTGGGTCTCCGGTCCAGCCAGTGCTTTTTGGGGTTCACAAACTATTACAGGCCGTTTGTCCCACAATTCTCCACAATGGTGGCCCCACTGGTAGCCCTCACAAAGAAAAATGCTAACCCCAAATCCTGGCCTCCCGAGGCACAAGAAGCCTTTAATCTTCTTAAAGCAGCATTCGCTTCAGCCCCTGTCCTGTCTCGCCCACAGCGCCCATTTGTCCTAGAAGTGGACGCCTCCTCAGTAGGTGCCGGCGCTGTCCTTCTTCAAAAGTCCTCCTCAGGGAAATTGCGGATTTGTGGTTTCTTCTCCAAGACCTTCACTCCTGCCGAACGAAATTACACTATCAGTGCTCGGGAACTACTGGCCATAAAGTTAGCCCTAGAAGAATGGCGACACTTGCTGGAGGGAGCTCGCCATCCCATTGAGATCTTCACCGATCACAAAAATCTTTTGTATCTCCAATCTGCTCAGCGATTGAATCCTCGGCAAGCCCGCTGGTCGCTCTTCTTCGCCCTAAAAGAACGTTAGGGCGGACGCCCTCTCTAGATCCTCGGACAAGGTGGGCCTAGAGCCGCCTCTGCAGCACATAATTCTTCCTGAAAAGCTCCTCACGGCGGCCCCCGTGGATCTTCAACATCTACCCCCTGGGAAGGCCTACGTCCGTCCTGCCATGCGGCCTCGAATCCTTAAATGGGGACATTACTCTCGTACAGTGGGCCATCCGGGGGTCCACAAGTCTTTACAATTGATTTCTCGCTATTATTGGTGGCCCACTCTCACTCAAGACGTTAGAGACTTTGTCCTGGCCTGTACCTCCTGTGCCCGTAACAAAGTCCCTCGTCTCAGACCCGCGGGTCTGCTTCTGCCTCTTCCGGTGCCAGAAAGACCTTGGTCTCATATTGCGATGGATTTTGTTACTGACCTCCCGGCCTCCTCTGGAAACACGGTCATCTGGGTGGTGGCTGATAGATTTTCTAAGATGGCTCACTTTGTTCCCCTGTCCGGGTTACCTTCAGCACCCCAGCTGGCCCAGCACCTTTATAAGGAATACGCCCCCAGCACTCTCTGCCAGATTGTTGGTGTGCGTTTCATGTTGTTAGAGAGTGTTGGAGTCCGTTTTGATTTCCCGTGTACCAGTCCGTTCCGCTACGTTTCCTGACCTTGCCTGTTTGCCGCCTGCCCTGACCTACTGCCTGTCTCTGACCACGAACCTCTGCCGCCCTCCCTGACCTTCTGCCTGTCCCCGACTACGCCTCTGGATTACGATTTTGTACCACGCAGTAACCCGGCCGCCATCGCAAGCAAGTCAAGTCAGGGGTAGCGACCTGGTAGCGTCACGCCGCAGCAAATCCATCCCGCTTTGCGGCGGGCTCTGGTGAATACCGGGGGCTACTTAGACTCCGCTCCCTGGCGTGGCTTAACTATCATCGCTTGCGGTGGTCCAGCAAATCCACCGAACCCTCACAACCACCATAACTCCGAGGCAGCAGGCCCACTGTCTTGGGGTTATACTAGATTCTGATCTGTCTTTCACCCCCTATATCCAGTCCCTCACCCACTCCTGTCACCTGTACCTCAACAACATCTCCAGAATCTGTCCTTTTCTCACTGTGGAAACAACGCAAACTCTCATTGTTGCTCTTATTCATTCTCGTCTCGACTACTGTAACTCCCTGCTTATCGGTCTCCCTCTCTGCAAATTTGCCCCTTTCCAATCTGTACTCCAACAGCCAGACTTGTCTTTCTTTCCAGCCGCTATACTGATGCCTCTACCCTGTGTCAGTCACTGCACTGGTTGCCCATTGCTTATAGAATACAACATAAACTCATCACTCTCACCCATAAAGTTCTCCACAGCGTTGCTCCTCCCTACATCTCCTGCCTCATCTCTGTCTACCACCCTACCCGCTCTCTCCGCTCTACTGATGATATCAAATTACATTCCTCAATCATCCGAACCTCCCATGCCCGTCTCCAAGGCTTCACACGTGCAGCAACAGTTCTCTGGAACATGCTACTGCAGGCGATCAGGCACACTCAGAACTCTCATAGCTTTAAGAGGGCTCTGAGAATACATCTTCTCACTCTGGCCTACCAAAATCCCTAATCCCTAATGGCTAACCCCCTCCCCCCCTCCTCACTCCCTAGCGCACTTATCTCATTTTTGGCACTTAACTATATATAGATGTACTGTCTGGGTGGCAGGTCCATCCGAATTCTACATAAAACAACCCCATATTTTTGTCACATGGCTGGACCATTTTAAATCTAGCACTTTTTACCCTTCATCTCACCCATACACTCAAATAGATTGTAAGCTCTTGCGAGCAGGGCCCTCACACCTTGTGTCTCATCTGTAATATGTTGAAGCTATATAAATAAAGATTATTATTAGGTAAATTAGAATCCACTGGGTTAGAGACAACAGTGTCTAATTGGATTAAAAACTGGCTATCGGATCATACTCAGAGAGTGGTGGTAAATGACTCCTACTCTGAAGGGTCCCCGGTTGTGAGTGGTGTGCCGCAGGGCTCAGTATTGGGTCGTCTTTTATTTAATGTATTTATTAACGATAAAGTGGAAGGGACAATAGCATGGTTTAAATTTTTGCAGATGACACCAAGCTATGCAGGGTAGTGCAATCTATGGAAGATGCTCATAAATTGAAAACAGACCTGGACATACTGAGTGCTTGGGCATCCACTTGACAAATGAGGTTCAATGTGGATAAATGTAAGGTTCTGCATCTGGGTAGAAGTAATCTACAGGCATCATATGTCCTAGGAGGCGAAAAACTTAGAGAATCACTTGTTGACAAACATCTGGGAGTTCTTGTAGATCATAGACTACAGAACAGCGTGCAGTGTCAATCAGCTGCCTTTAAGGCAAGTAAGATATTGGCGTGTATTAAAAGAGGCATGGACTTGTGGGATAAGGATGTAATTCTACCACTGTACAAAGCATTGGTGCAACCTCACTTAGAATATGCTGTTCAGTTCTGCGCCCCAGTTTATAGAAGAGATGTAATGGAGCTAGAGAGAGTACAAAGAGGAGCAACCAAACTTATAAGGGGAATGGAGCATCTTAGTTATGAGGAGAGATTAGTAGAACTTATTTAGTCTTGAGAAAAGACGGCTTCGGGGGGACATGATTAATTTATATAAATATATAAATGGAACCTACAAAAAGTATGGGGGAATTATTTCAAGTGAAGCCCCCTCAAAAGTCAAGGGGACATTCCCTTCGACTAGAGAAAAAAGGATTCAATCTCCAGAGGAGATGGGCGTTCTTCACTGTGAAAACTGTGAATCTGTGGTATAGCCGTCACAGGAGCTGGTCACAGCAGGAACTGTAGACAGTTTCAAGAAAGGCTTAGATAACTACCTGACACTAAAGAATATGAATGCGTATGTAGCTATGTAAAATTCTGGATCTGACTGGTGGAGGCTCTGGGGTCAGAGATAGGGTCTCCACTGGAGCAGATTGGTTCTTGCCTTGTGGGTTTCAGGGCATTAACCAGTGATGAGGCTGGGCTTGAAGTCCTTGTCTCACTCCCTTCACCCACATTTTCCCCACCCTTGGTTGAACTTGATGGGCACGTGTCTTTTTTCACCCATACTAACTATGTAACTATGTACTCTCTTCAAAGCATTATCTTAGATAGCATTTTTTATTAGCAGTTAGATAAATCATAAAAGTTCCCTTAAAGCTATTTATTTTATTCATTTTAATATTTCTAATAGTTTAATAGTTATAATATGTTCCACAGTGCTGCACAGAGATTATCATTATTTATATTGGTCCCTGTCCTCACCAGGGCACACAGGAGATTTCTGATGGAAAGGAGCATTTCGTTCTTTTGTTTACATAGAGTTCAATGTAAAACGGATATAAACGGATGGTCATCCATTTGTATCCATTTTTCTATCCATCTAAAGGATTCATTTTTAATTTCTGAAATATCAGACCTAAAAAAAAAAAGATATCCATTTTAACCCTTTCCTGACATTAGACATATGAATACATCTTGTGAGGGAAGGTGTTCCCGCAAATGGACATACCTATAAGTCCAGTAAATCTTGTGGGCTCACAAGCAGAGCTCCCATCAACAGCAGTCCAGCTGTTAAAGATCGTTGAGTCAAGTCCTTTATAGGGACAAGTAAAAAAAAAAGTACAAGAACAAAAAATAAAGCAAAATACACACACTGCCCTTTTCCCATTATGAAAGCCAAAAATAAAAAAGTATGCATATTTGGTATTGCCACAATGTGATGTCCTGGTCTATAAATCTGTCATGTTATTTAACCCACCCATTAAATAGCATAAATAGCATAAAAAAATGACAATATTGTAATTTTTGTTCATCCCTCAACACATAAAATAGAATCAAAAAGTCATATGAATGCCAAAGTGATACAAATGAAAAAATAATCAAATAGCGATGCATAAACATTGTTTTAAACATAATAAACTTTTTTAAAGTACTACAATATAAAAAATTATATTATTAGGTATTATTAGGTATTGCTATAATCGTATCAACCCATGGAGTAAAACTAACATGTCATGTATACTGCCCAGTGAGCACTGTTAAAAATAAAAAAATAAAAAAACACTACCTAGATTGCAGTAATTTCTTCATCCTGCCTAAAAAAATTAATTTAAAGGTGATCAAAACGTCTTGACCGATACCCCAGAATGATATCAATGAAAACATCAACTCAACCCACAAAAAATAAGCCCCTAAACAGCTCCATATACAAAAAAATAAAAAAGTTATGGCTCACAGACTGAACAAATATTTTTTGTTTTTTAAATAAGTGTTTTTATTATGTAACGGCCGTAAAGCATAAAAATACATATATAAATTGCGTACTGTAATCATATCGACCTGCTGAGTTAACATGTCATTTATACCGCATGGTGACCGCTGTAAAAATTAAAAATAAAAAACATTGCTGTATTTTGCTCTTCCCACCTCCCACAGTCATGGCTAAAAAAAGCAATCAAAGCATCAAATGAACCCTAAAATGGTACCAATGAAAATGACTACTCATCCTGCAAAAAATAAGCCCTTAATCAGCTCCATATACAAATAAATAAAAATAGCTTTTTTTTTTACAAAAGCACTGCTATTGCGTAAAAGTAGTAAAACATAAAAAAAACTACATAAAACTAATATTGTTTTAATTGTACGGACCCGCAAAGTAAAGTAATCATGTCATTTATACCGCACAGCGAACACTCTAAAATGAAACCCAAAAGAACAATGGCAAAATTGCTGTTCTTTTTTTCCATCTTCACAGCCCAATGCTAAAAAAAAGTGTTAATCCCTTTGGGGCCCAAAATGTAAAATACACCCCTAGATGAGTTACCTGAGTTCCAAAATTTAAAATGGGATGATTTTTGGAAGTTTTTCAAATACAACACAATTCGCACCCCCTAAAAGCACTAAAAAAAGTCAAAGGGAATGTAGAAATGTTAAAAAAAAAGCATTTATCTCTTTAGAATACATAAATAATTTTGAGCTTTTGGCCCTGTTCCACGGTTAAAAAGGGCATATTTGGGTCCGTAATTACCGCCGAAGTGCGCTAATTGGGGGCTGAAAAGGGCCCATTTCTTTACGGAAACCACATTCTCAAGAAAACATGGATTACGTCCCTCCCTTTCCGGCGAATACGGGAGGGGGGAATAATTGAATGCATTTCTAGCGGGCGTATTCCCCGCCGCTAGCAATGATTGTCTAGGGGGCCCGGGCGAAGTGCCGCCCCCCCGTCGCCCCCCTTTTTCCCCGCCCCCGGCCAAAAACGGCGTAACTCAGGAGTAATTCCCCCCGCATTTAAAGCCGTGTGAAAAAAGCCTAAGTGACATTTTAGTAAAAACTGTAAATCCCATTACTGCACAAGAGCCCAACAGATGGGGAAACCTACTCTAACAAAAACTTCTTGGTGTTGTCAGACCCCATGTTTCGGGGAGAGAAGATCCAGCTATAATCTCTAGGTTCAAAACAGTCTGTGAATAGATGGGCAGTAACGCCAAAAATGGGAGGGTTTAATTTTTGTGAAACACTGGGGGGTTAACAAATTTTTCTAAATTTTTCGTCCTTAATCAAATTTTTTTGAAAATGTGAACAATTACTGTTAAATTTAGAAGCCCCTAAAGTAATTTAAAAAAAGGCATATTGATGCCTAAGTACAGTAAACATATGGTAGATGCTAGTTATTGCCACTGTACATGCCGCAGCCCTTGTCATGGACCACAGATGTGCCCTTGCTTGCCTTGACCCCGGTAACACTGTGGCAGTCCCCTCTGCCTCCGTCTGCAGATACGCACCTGTCCCAACCCCTGTCGCTGCTGTTGTGTCATTGGTGGTGTCCACTGGCAGTTACTACTCACCAGTCCGCAATCCTGCTCGCACCTGTCCTCTGTGGCTGGGGCCGCACAACAATTAATACGAGGGATGTAACAGCCGCTTAGCCCATCCCTCTGCCATATTTTCACTATACGTGACCTATTGTGGGAGATAGCATTGTCACGGGCTCCAGACAGTCGACATTTAGAGCCACGTATGAATCCCCCGGGTCGGGGGGCACCTTTTCCGCCAGTTTTTCCGGGGGAATCTACGCCTTTTTTTGGGGGCCGGGGCGCCTCCATACATACAATTAAATCCCCGCCTCGCTGTGTTTTAGGGGGAGTGCGGGTCCGAGGCGCAGTGCGGCGCGCGCCTATGATTCGGCGCCGGGGGGTAGTGCACTCATACATGCGGGGGGAAAAACCGCCCCCGCTTTCCCCGTGTGTTAGGGCAGGCGGGGACCCCAGGTGAAGAGGGGGCTGCGCCTATGATTCGCCGCCGGAGGAGCGCACTCATACATGCGAGGAAAAGTTCCCTGCCCTCGCCATGTGTGTGGGGCACAGTGCGGGGACATGGGCACAGTCCCGGAACTTAGGCGCTGTGCGGGACTGCGCCAAAATCTGTTCCGATGCGAGAACGGGCCCGGGAACAGCGAGAAATCATTCCACATGTCGGTGCGAAGTATAATCAAAATCGCCTTTATAAAGGTGTTCAACATTCTCAGAAAAAGAGCTGAAACCTAAAAATAAAAAATACATAAAACAAAATCACTTTCCAATATCCAAAATTCAAAAATTGTGGATTTTGGAAATTGCCGGGAAATCCCAGAAATTTTCAAATTGAGAAAGCTATTCAAATTGGTCGGCAAAAAACCGGCCAATCAAAAAATAGAGCGACAGTGAACCATTAAAACCAAATGGGGAAGTTAGACCAATCAGAATCCACGGGGGATAGGTTTCAAATACAGTAAAAAATGCTGAAAAGAGCTGATTTGGTTAAGCTACCAGGGACTTGGCTAGCTCAGCCAATTCAGAATAGGAGCGACAGAGAACCCATTCTAGCCTAATGGAGAATTATTGACCAATCAAATAGGAGCCGACAAAGACCCTTCTAGTCTATGGAGAAGTTTAACCAATCAGAATCCACGTGGATAAATTTCAAAATACAGTAAAAAGACAGAAAAGAGCGGGATTGGCTAGCTAGCGGGTGCTTGGCTATCCCAGCCAATCAAGCGCGAGCTACTTCTCCCATTATAGTCTATGGAGAGGGGGCGCACTGAAATCTCGACGCTCAGGGCGTGCGGCATGGGAAATATAATCAAAAAATAATTTTTTTATTAAATGTAAAACATTATCAGAAAAAGAGCAAACCCTTCTTTACAAATAAAGCAGTTTTAAAAAACCCCAACAAAAGCGTTTGTGCCGAGACCGGGGCTTTCATAGGGAATTGCAATAGAAGAATCGCCAAAATACAGTAAATTCAAATTGTTTAAGCTATTTTCATTGGTCGGCATAAACCAGCCAATCAGAATAGGAGCGACAATGTCCCATTATAACCTATGGAGGAGAATTGACCAATCAGAATAGGGGCGACAATGTCCCATTATATCCTATAGAGAAAAATTGACCAATCATATTCAAAGGCGGGACAGTTCAAAATACAGTAAAAAATGCAGAAACGGCTGATTGGTTGAAGCGGCGGGGGTTCGTCCAGCTAGCCAATCAGAGCGCGAGCTACTTTCTCATAGAGTTCTATGGGGAAAAGAATTCTGACGCACTCTGTGATTGGCTAAGTTAAAAGAGGCGCCGGTTATTTGGACCAATGGAAGCGAGCGACCTCCTATGGGTTTCTAATGCAATCTGAAATCAAACTGTACACGGCCGAAATCAAATTATAACACTACAGAAGTGGTCCCGATGTTATATAAATGAATAATAATATGGGGGTAACGAAAAAAAATATTAAATCAATAAAATCATGTTTATTTCTTTATTTTCGTTGCACCCATACTATTGATCCTTGGCTAACGAAAATAAAGAAAATAGAAAATAGAGCCACATTCAGGCCTCTCACTGGGTCAACCGACCTCCTTTATCCAAGATGAAAAAAAATTAAAAAAAAAAAAAAACCGGCAAGCTGCCTTCTTATGACAGCCTGTGAGAGTGGGCAGGTGCAGAAAATCAAAATGGAGGCACCCTTTCCTCCCATATAGGTTAAAATCAAAAAAACACCAAATAATAACGTATGGTTCTGCACAAAAAAACACTTCTGAAAAAACATAAGCAAACCTGGGTGCCAGTGGCAGGGCTGCGACACCATATAATATATTTTTACATGTACACACCGTCACCCACTACCAGCGGCACACACTGAAAAAAGGGCAATACATTACGTGGAAATCCCTAAAGAAGCATTTATGCTATCTATCATACATGAAAAAACTTTGAGATTCTCGGTTCACATATTTTGATCCAAAAGATGTTTAAGCTGCCCACGACTTTCAACTGATCTCAAATAGGGGAGTCCTACAAATATCTTTTAAACCCCTCAATAGAGCCACATTCAGGCCTCTCACTGGGTCAACCGACCTCCTTTATCCAAAGAAAAAAAAAAAAATAAAAACAACCTGCAAGCTGCACTTCTTATGACAGCCTGTGAGAGTGGGCAGGTGCAGAAAATAAAATGGGGGCACCCTTTAATCCCATAAGGTTAAAAATCAATATACACCAAATATAACATATGGTTCTGCACAAAAAAACACTTCTGAAAAAACATGCAAACCTGGGTTCCACTGGCAGGGCTGCGGCACACATATATATATATATATACAATAAAACCGCACACCACTGCACACGGCACACTACTGCAAAAAGGGCAATACATTACGTGGAAATCCCCAAAGAAGCTTTATGCTATCTATCATACATGAAAAAAAATTTGAGATTCTCGGTTCAGATATTTTGATCAAAAGATGTTTAAGCTGCCCACGACTTTCACGTGATCTCAAATAGGGCAGTCCTACACAAACTTTTACCTCTCAATAGAGCCACATTCAGCCTCTCACTGGTAACCGACCTCCTTTATCCAGAGAGAAAAAAATAAAAAATAAAAACAACCGGCAAGCTGCACTTCTTATGACAGCCTGTGAAGTGGGCAGGTGCAGAAAATCAAAATGGAGGCACCCTTTCCTCCCATATAGGTTAAAATCAATATACACCAAATATAACGTATGGTTCTGCACAAAAAACACTTCTGAAAAAACATATGCAAACTGGGTGCCACTGGCAGGGCTGCGGCACACATATGTATATATACATGTACACACGCTCACCACTACCAGCGGCACACTACTGCAAAAAGGGCAATACATTACGTGGAAATCCCTAAAGAAGCATTTATGCTATCTATCATACATGAAAAAACTTTGAGATTCTCGGTTCACATATTTTGGGCAGGTGCAGAAAATCAAAAAGGTCGGTTGACCCAGTGAGAGGCCTGGCTCTATTGAGAGGTAAAAGATAGTGTAGGACTGCCCTATTTGAGATCACGTTGAAAGTCGTGGCAGCTTAAAAAATCTTTTGATCAAAATATGTGAACCGAGAAAACTCAAAGTTTTTTCAACTATATACACAGAAAAACTATACACAGAACATTATACACACATGTATAGACACACACTATACCACACATACACACAGTATATAAACACATACTGTATATCTACACATAGTTAACAAAGTCTACTATAAACCCCTCTCGTAACCTGCCTGCCAGGGTGCGATTGCCGGGTTCTTTCCGCCACATTCATTCCCTGCTATTCTGCAAGGAGCCTCCCTTCTCTGTCACCTGCCCTGCTATTCCCCAGCGGCCGTGCCTTTGCCTCCCCCTT